>OY720042.1:9285734-9582903 GCA_963082485.1 Eudonia mercurella | reverse complement strand
CATGTTACCAAGCTTTATATGTCTATAACGCATAACATTATATTTGGTAAATATATTCATTGATGTTTGTGTAATAGGTCTTTACTATTTACTCGGTTACAAACCGGTGACGATGTAAGTAAAGGAGTTTGAGCGTTACGACACCGCATTAGCAGCCAAAATTGCACTGACAGTGCACTATCATTGTTTGATGATCATGTTCTTTTAGAGGAGATATTGGTTGATTGTTTTTTATTTCATATTGAACACCATTCAACGTTTTAGGTCACATTCCCATTGTCCGTCAGTGTTTGAATGTTTTTATCGTAACGTATTGATGTTGTTTTTTTTTAAATTGCGAAATATTGCATCGTGAATTTTTGGAGCTTTTTGCAATGGAGAGTTTTTTAATTATTGCAAATAGAGCATTGGATGTTTTGCTTTTGTATAGTTAAGTTTGTTGTGCATAATTTTAAATATCAATCATGACTGATCACGTTTTGAATAAATCATTTTGTCGATATAATCAAGGTCTATTTTTCTTTGAAAGGATAACTAAGCAACTAAAAGATGGAAATTGAAAACGTGAATCAATGTTTTGCAAGTTTATGTACAGTGAAGAACAAAAATATGGATATTCTGGCAGATACTACTTAACACTGATTCTGTTCCGCGCTTAGAGCATAAAACCAACCGGAGACGCTACTGACAGGCGTTCCCCTCTGCCAAAAGTACATGACCGTCGTTTATTTCATGCCGGTTATATAAAACTAGTTCCCGCGTGTTCCAGCGTCATTTGCAAATCACGGTGCGCGTTAGGACGTGAGCAAAAAATGCCAAGTTGCAGCGTGTTTTCGTGTAAAAAGCGATCAGAAATGTCGAGTGTACAAAAGAATAACGTTATTTTTCATTTATAAGTATTATTTTGTCTTAATATTATTGAATATTGTACTAAATTTGCAAAAAAACTGAAAAATATTGTCAATCAAAAAGTGTTGCCACTAAAACGTCACAAAAAATTTACGCAACTTTTAAAGTAGAATGAGCCAACATTGAATTACAATTTAAATTTCACGGTCCTAAGTCCTGCGAGCGATGTGCCCTGCCCACTGCCACTTGAGCTTAGCAACTCTTCGGGCTATGTCATTATTATTGGTATCGACAAATTTAATCTATAGTGACAAACACTATCGACGTTTACATATAGTTGACGCCAGACTCGTGCACGGACAGGTTATCCTATATTAGTGTGCATCTAGTTAATGTTAGTGTTTAATAATTTTGTCGTTTGCGTGCGTAGCGACGTCATTGAAAAATGCATCAGTGTTAACTTTATTTGTGTGAGTTAAAAATGATAGACTTTTTTCATAGAAAATAGTGGGCATGGCTTCAGTCTCCGGTTGGTTTAATGCTCTAAGGTTCCGCGTCGTCAAACTGTAAGGTTTTACTTTCACTTGCAAGAACTAATTGGAGATTGTAAATTCAACCTTAACGACATTTTCAGTTAAACTGGTCCTTTGGTCCAATGTACATTTTTGACAGCATGTGACTTATCAAAAACAAAAGAAAAGAAAAGTGGCGTTTAGGTGTCAAAAGTGTCCAAGTTCATATTTTTGGTGTTGCCTGTATCTTACTTTATATTTGAAACGTTTAGTCACAAACATCAGTCGCTGTCGCATTAGCTGGCATTAACATAGCAGTACAGTATGCAGCACGTTTGTTTGTGATATTTAGTTACGTTTAATATGTGCACGCTTGTACTGTCACTCCCAAAACGGTAAATACGTCCGCACTTAAGATGCGTTTTTGTACGTACGAATACGTACGATACGTCTATGGTACCTCGCGCACTAGATGCGAGCTAGACGTGCGTGTACCTAGGAGACTGCAGAAGTTAAGCTTAACATTTGTAATAGCCGACTATTTTAAAGCGCGCCTTTCCTGGTACGCCGGCAATTTTTGCCGATATAGTAAGATTTATAAAATAAAAACTATTTGTAATACATCTATATATATTTTTTTATTAATTACGCCGGGGTTACACGCAAATCATGTACCACGGACGTCATTTTAAAACAAACGCTAAGAAAGTCAATGCCGTACAGAGGACGTGATCAGCGTACTAAGACGATCCCACCCACCCGTACCCAGTACGTGATCGATACATGACGCGCTCGGACTGTTGCGAACTGTTGCGCGATTCCGTGAACATGAGTGGTTGTTTATGTGTTCGTTGCTCGAGTCTGAGGAATCGGATGTATCATGTATATTCGTACATGTTCGTACGAAAGCGCATCCAAATGTTGTTCAAGGTATTTACATACTTAGAAACAGTGTCAATTAGTTAAAAATTTTTTTTATATATAAATTTTACATAAAAGGCTTTGATAAACGGAAAAGTTTTGGAGTGACATTTACATTGGAAATGTTCAGTTATGTTGCAAACTATGAAAACCACAAATTGTACCCCGATACCAAATATTAAAATAAACAAATATCCATAATTTAATTAAACGTCCAAGGAATTGTGGTTTAAAATAGTTTTCAACATATTGTTTTTACGATGAATGGTACATTATCTTAATGTTTCAGTTGATTTATATGCTATGCCTCATAATGGCACACAATCATATAAGTCATATAGTTTACATACTGGAAATAAATAAATAAATAATTCTATGATATTGTTTCTGCCTATAAAATATGAATGTGCCTCATGAGATTTAATATATAAAACAATGTTTTGATTGAATCCAAAAACTGTAGTAACACTAATGTATTGGCAAGCGATGGGTAAAATAATCATTCTTAAATACGCTGGTAATAAGACATACAATCTGCTTGTTTTTGTACAAAAAAATGTAACGTTGTATTTGTCTCTTCATTTTTTAAATGGTATTTTTAGTTACCTTTTTTGTTTGCCAGTGTATTGTGTTGTTTTTTATTACACTGTACAGACGGCAACGAAATAAGCCAGACGATAACACTTATAAAAACGGTGCATAGCTTAATATAAAGTATCAAGTACCGTCCGTAATGTGCGAGTTTTGTCATATGAAAATTTGGAGAATCAACTCGTTCATATAGAATCTAGAAAAGTACGACATGACTAGCAATGCTGTTAGCGACGTTATATGTTTCAACGAATGCTTAGTCATAGATCTCTCTTATTTTGTGAGAGGTGCAATGTTGCCCACAACATTGCATATTTCACAAAATTTACAGTTTCTTTGGTATTTATCACGTTTGATTTCCTTCTACCGTTATTAATAATTTACACTCGGTTGTGATTCAACAGTTATAAGTGAGATAGCATGTTCCTCAATAGCTTGTGATCAACGTAAGATCATTTTACGTTGATTCGGCCATGTATTTTTTTTTTACCAAAACTCTTTTTTATATAATGTCAACAATATTTTCTTAAATTATCGCGGTGTCACTTTAGTCCCACAAGTTTAGTTATTAGCAACAATTACATTTATTAGAATAAATATGTAACGTTGCCCCATCTTTGACCGTTTTCTAACAAAATCGTGAAGTATCGTGTCGTGCTAAACTAACACTAGACAACGCGTGTTATCTTTGTCTATTTTAGAACAAAAGCGTAAGGTATTATATGACAAAGCCTGTACTACACGCGTGTTTCGTTGCCGCCTCACCCTTCAGTGTGTAACGTGTAACCGAACGTTCGCATAGGTGGCGAGCGTCGCAGCTCGCGGCGTCGGTCCCGGCGCGCGCGCGTGTGCGCAGGCGGCGCCGCGTGCCGCCCGCTCGCGCACTCCGACACTGAAGTCCCGCTCGCTCTCCAGCCTCGTAAAGTGACCGCCTGACCCGCCGCCCCACTTTGAGAGCGGTAACTCCGAAGCACAACGAGTTCCCCGCACACCCAAGTTTTTATATGTGTACCATAATTTCTTATTGCTTCGAGTCTCGTAAAGTAACCGTCTGACCCGCAGCCTCGCTATGAGAGCGGTAACTGCTGCACAACCAGTTCCGCACTCAAAGTTTTTTGAATATGTGTACCCTAATTTCGTATTCCGCCGTTGCCCATTAAAATAAATAGCTCTAAAGTCATTAAAATCGGTGACTACTAAGTCACTTAGTCTCGTAAAGCGACTGCCAGACCTGTCGCCCCGCTGTGAGAGCGGTAACTACACGAGTTCCCACAACCACAACAAAAGTTTCTCTATGTCCTATGTGTTATATATGTGATTTATATTGATGTCCTATTGTTATACTTTAGGGACAGTTCATGCGCGCCCCCTATTCGTATTCCTCCTTTGCACTGTGTCCCTTAAAGCGCGCGCCCCCTACTCGTATTCCGCCTTTGTACTGTGTCTCTTAAAGCGGTAACTACTAATTAAAAAACCTTGTCAGCCTCTTTAACACGTTAAACGCCATGGGGGTCACTGGTGACCTCATATGTTCTGTCCCAGTACGCCTTGGGGGTCACCAGTGACCTCAAGTCAGACCTGTTTTCAAGAGATTGCCCTGCGCCGTACACGCTAGTTTGTAGCTATTTGGTGTACTGAGATGACCGGCATGGCGCCCAAGTATAAAACTTTCGTCTGGGACTTAGGTGCCACAGACGGAAGTTATGAAATTAAGACAGTGTATGAAAAAAAAATGTAAAAATTTTGCGAATCCTTTTTGTTTGTGATTAATGTGATTGTCACTGAAATTATTCAGAAAATGTTTGGCATAAACCATGTGGATAATCATCATAAATATATACTAAATTTATAGCTTCTTTATGAATGATTGATAGATTGAAAAACTACCTATGTTTTCTCGGAAACTACCACTCCGACAGAAAAGTTATGTACCTATAAGAGAAAAAGCTAGTTTATGGAATAAAACAAAACAATATTATTTATATCAGTACACTTTATTAAAACATAGTTAGCAAGAAGGTAAAAAGTTCTTATTTGTATCGGTGCACTCTATTGAAACATGGCAAGCAGTAATAGTCAAAGCACTGCACACAGTAAGTGGACACTTTTTTTGTTTTATTTTTGGCCTCCTTTCTAGGCATGATCTTTACATTGTCTTTATAACACTGCGAGCAAAACCTCCTTGTATTCTTCACTGGTCCGGGCTTTTTCTTGAGTTCATGTTTTAGTCTCTTTGGTCTTTGATTTTCTTTTGCTTCAGTCTCTGTGTCGCCTGAACGAGTAAGGTACTCCACGAGTTTTTGTCTATAATCTACCATCGATATGTTTTGTCCTGTAGTTTCTGTGTACATTATCATGGCGTTGACCACAGCGGTGTTCAAAATGAGCTCTATGGCCAGCTTCTTGTACCACTTGACAGTTTTGCGCAGAGGAGACGAATACGCAGTCATTTGATCGCTCATGTCAACAGAGGCTTTAGCTTTGTTGTAAGCGAAAACCATTTTAGGTTTTTGAACCGTTTTATTTTTCACGCTAATTCTATCGATTTTATCGCCGTGCTTAGTTGAAAGCATTAGAACGTCCCTTTTGTCTTTCCATTTTAAAACTGTTATACCGTCTTCGTTCTCTTGAGCTACGACTTCTCCACGCTGCAATTTTTTTTCTGTTACGTATTTTGGCAACCCTCGTCTGTTCTTTCTTACTGTGCCTAAGAAATGAGTCTCTTTTTTCAATAATGCCTTTGCCAGTTCCAAACTGGTATACCAGTTGTCTGTAGCGATCGTATGGCCTTTATTTAAGTATGCCTCGCATAGTGACAAAACCACTTTTGCTGCCGTATTGTTCTCTGTATCGAAGTTTTTGCCGCTGTACAGTTGTAATCTGAGAGTGTAGCCAGGATTCGTGCAGGCTTTAAAAAGCTTCATGCCATATTTATGAGCCTTTGCCTTATTATACTGGCGAAAAATAATGCGCCCTCTAAACGGGACCATGGTTTCGTCCACACATATCTCTTCCTTGGGTGAATAATACTCTGCAAAGTTTTTATTCAACATGTTGATGAGGTATCTTATTTTACCAATTCGGTCATTTGGATTTATGTTGTCATTATCGGCGAAATGAAGATATTGCAAAAGCAACTCAAATCTGTTTCTATTCATGATAGTTCGTGGAAATGGTTGGCTCATAATGCCAGTTGTGATCCAGTAGTGACTGAGTTTAGGGAGTTTTACCAACCCCATAAACAAGATCAGACCGAAAAACCGTTTCATCTCATCTTTATCAGTAGGTTGTCATTTGTGTGAACGTGAAGATGGCTTGAAATCAAGTTCTGTCAAACTTTGTGTCGCAAATAAATTTGTTTCGTCAGCTATTATTTCGAACATCTCATCGGGGATTAACAAAGAGTAAAAATCCTCTGGACCACATTTTCTCATAGCGTCAGCGTATGGAAATTTCATACCTGTTGGCTCTGTAAATGGTATGACGCGAGCTGTTCGTCCAGTTGAATCAGTCCACTTCTTTGCATAAGTATTAGTTGACCCGCCAGGTAGATTGTTTAGAACGAAATTGTCCACTGAGTCAGTTTCTGAATCTGAATTAATAATTAATCGCTTCCGTTTACTTGGGATTTGCATTTTTTCATATTCACCGTCGCTTTCGAATGGTTCGGGAATTGGGTTGGATTCCAGGAGAGAAATTTGTTGCAAGTCTTCTTGAGTCAGCTCTAAATCACCGAAACTCACTTCAAACTCCATACAATCCATGTCAGGTTCACTTTCTAAACACTGTTTATGATTTACCTTCATATTTAATAAATAAAATATCACAATACAACAATATTTAACGCAGCCGAAACAAAACACAGCGCTCTGATTGACTGCCGCTGACAGACTGAGGCGCGGGGGTGACCGGCATAGTGGGCGACGCGGCGCTGCCGTAACGGTTTTTTAATTTTCCGTCACAGGGCGCCATGGGGGTCATGGGTGACCTCAGTCAGTTTTTTTAAAATAACTCAAAAACTACATTTCAGATATTAAAATAAAATTATTTGTACACGTATCCGGTTATAAGAAACAAATTTACAGCAAAAAGTTTTTTTACAAAAATCACCAATTCCACCTTGGCGTTTAACGTGTTAAGTAACCATCTGATCCACAGCCCGCCACCCGCTCTCGGAGCGGTAAGCCCAACAACAGACAAGATCTCACAACCCGATGTTTAAAAAAAATATAAGTGCCCTTTTTATTTCTCCTTTGCACTGAGTCCTTTAAAACGGTAAATAAAGTTTCGCCCGCTGACTAAATGAAAGAGATTTTTGGTGGCTCAAAGCGAATTTCAATTAAAAGTGTTTTAATTGTACCTTGCCGCATCGCTCTTTCATTGCACGACAGCGGTTGGGACCACATAGAAGCTACACTAAGAAAACGTAGTCCGATAATCCGAATTTATTGAAATAACGTGCCCGTTACAGTTCTTACAGTGACACTTTAGCTTGTATACAATCCTGATAGAGTAGAAATCTAAGATATTTAGAGACAATTGGTCAGAGGCGCGGTGACTCGGCAAAGTTTAAGAGAACTATACTCCCCATCATGTTAACTAAAAGACATAGGAGAAGTTGCCAAGTTAGGACAACGAGTTTTATATAATAATATAGTGTAACAATATCTTTGAAAGTACTCGTGCGTAGTTCTCGCGCGTACTACTCAAAAATTATAGGGTTCATAAACTTTTCTTATTTCTTATTTAGCAAATTGGGACAACGAGTTCGTATACCCCTAATTTATTAAAATAAAATAAATATGAAAGAGTTTAACGTTGTTAACGTCCTCCTTGATAGCAACATTGTGAATAGATAGCAATAAAAGTGACGGGAAAAATCCTTTTCAAATGTATTCTTATGAACATTTTAATGGATTTTTTTGTGGTCGTCTTCTTTAATATAGATAACTATTGCAGTGATTTCGTTCTTATTAAACACAATTGGTTATACGTGATTGACCTCTTATATCATATTTGCTTTTGAAAGCGAGTTACTATTATTAATTTATGAATAGGTCTTTATAGATGTTTTCATAGGCAATATTCACTTTTATCGTGTTCGATAAAATGTGAATTTGTTGAGCATTGAGTCCAGACTGTTTTTGTCTGCCAAATATACGGGATGTGGGAACGGATTCTTTTAAATTTGTCCTGGATATTTTGTGCAAAAGATTTCATAAGATATGTCATGCAGTATGTCAAGTTTGTTGCATTATATTACCAACATTTAAAAAAAGTATATTTTTATTTCCACTTTATTTCTGTGTGATTTTATGTTTTGTTATTGTTACTGTGTGGTGGATTTTAAGCTTTATATCAATGAGATTTAGAAAATATAATGAATCGGAGTTTACACGTTTTCGTTTATGACATATTAACAAATTCTGCGTTGTAGCTCGTATATTTCTTCTAAGTAGTACTTATAATAATATTTACTTGTTACTAAAAGCATTTTTATATGCACTGAAAAGACCTCGATTAATAAATTTTCTTACAATCCTTTGATATGCTTAAAGTCTCCTATCGTATTTTTGTCTTCATTTTATGCATATAACTTTTTTGATATATGTTTGTTAGGTATGTTAATTGAGTGACATTTATCAACGAATGCTTAACGACGACTTGATCCAACATAGTGCTATTTTTGACTTTTCTAATGTTTATCCAATTCGTTATGAATGCTCTCTATATTCACAAGAATTTTGTACTTTTTGTTTAGACTTATAGGGCGCATATTGTGGACTACTCAAAACAAGTTTAAAGAAAACCTAAGTTGTAATGTAACAGTTATACATTTTAATTATTAGCATTGAAGCAATTTTTTTTCAGTTGTCCATATTTAACTAAGGTAAGGTACACACAATTTCTATTTCTATTAAGGCATTCGCAGGCATATAAAATTTTGAAATAGTATTTAGTGATTGTATTCAACTTATAGGTATTGTATTATTATTATTGCAATAAATATTCATAAGTCAAACCCAATCCAAACATCAATTGGCTATTAATTAAATATTTGGCACTGATGAACGTACATTTAGGTTACTGGTTATAAAATTATTTTATTTATTGTTTGTATATATGTATTACTTTGAACTACTAAGAACTAACGTTATTAAACAAATAACTAGGTTCAATCAGCGCCCTTTAATAAAATAAAAATACATTCCTGTGTATAATGTTATTTTAGGTAGTTAGTTAAATTGCGTTAGCACGTCTTGAATGAATTTTATTGAATGAATCTGAACTATTACTAGTATTATTTGGTCACAAAATTTAAATCCTTTTTTATTCGCATTTGCATTTGTTTCTACCTCACCAACATTTGATTTGCTCACTTAAAGGCATCATTTTAATAATTCCAAATTTATAAAATTATGCATAGTTTTAAATTTAAATAATTAAGTACTTATCTAATTGGTTGATTCATTTATTGTACAACACTTTCCTTACCAGCCAGTGAATAGAATAGCAAAATAAAAATATACTTCATTATTTAATTATATTCATTATTATTTTTATTTTCTTTATTAAATATACATCTTAAGATTTATTTTTACAATATTTTATATAAAAACATATTTACAATACAAAATATTATAAAAAACTTAACCTAGGTTGCCACCGGCAATTATAATTAATAGAAATTGAACTTTATGCAAATGTCGTATGAGTAAAAATAATATTTTCTTTAAAGGGTACTAAAAAGTTTATAGACGTCGGTACTTTAAAATAAGTCTTCTATGAACAAAGAGATTTAGGACCAATAATAAGAGGACTTGCCACCAAATGCACACAAACGCGCATTCAAAAATATTTTATCTGCGGTAGCGCATAGAGTTCACTTTCTAACGCAACAAAATATATTCCCGTGTGCAAAATTTTCTTGGAAACGAAGTCAATATTGTAGTTTTCGCCAATCGTGTAGCCACATTTAAGACTGAAGTTTATAAGGTTTTCTCAAAAGTTCTTCAAAGAAAAAGAAAGTATCGGAGTACTTTGAGATATTGTATGTATTGTCTATTATTATTAAATAGTACAAATTGCGTTTCACTTTTTAGCATTATATGTAATTTATTATATTGTTTCTAATATTCTGTACATAGTGTTTTCGAACTTTATACATAGGTGCTAGTTGTGAAATCCCTTATGAGAAGTTTCGAGTTTTGTTTTGGGCATTTGACGGTTTTGATAAATATATATTTAAAATAAATATTTTAATATTTGTATAATGTTAATTGAAGAGACAGCTAATTATTTAAAATTGTTGAATAATAACATTTATTCAAAAATTCAATTTAATTATTGATTCAATTGGTATAATTGTCTATAATACATATAATATGCACACTGATTCGCACATTGTCTAGTAGATAGGTAACTATTATTTGATAACTTTATATTTTAAGACTGTTTTAGGTAAATCTTGGCGTTCAATGCAAGTCGCAAGGTAGATGTTATTATATTTTTTTATCACAATTAACATTATTTGCGTGTAAGACTTGCTATGTTGTTAGTGTTTGAACAAGGCAGCTCAAATATTTGTTTCTAGGCAGATAGCATTCTGTAAACACTGATATACGAGGCTGTACTGTGGCCATAATTTTAAAGTACCTTAATCATTACTGGCTATTAAATATTACCAGAGTATTCAGCGGTTTATGAAGACGACGAACAATATGACGTTTCATTTCACAAATGTAGTTTATGTAATTTGAAAAATAATTCAGAACTCACTTATATTTAATCTATTTACAGTTAACTCACGCATGATTAAATATTTTTTTAATTCATAAAAAATATACATAACCGAATTTTCTCACCATCATCATCACCTTTCTACAACGACCGGTAACACAGTTCGAATTAATGTAACATATAAAATTATATTTAACAAAATAAAAAATTTAAAAATTAAAATATTGGCAGTTTGTTATAAAGTAAAGCCGGCATGACCTAGCGGTATCAGGAACTTTTGTACACAATCAAAAACAAACAACATGCAGTCAATAATTAAAATTGTTTTAAATGTTGAGTACCTACCTACTCCTGAAAAAAAAAACTATTTTTGGTGTTATTGTTGCGACAATGGACTTTATTTGAATGACCTGATAATACGCATCGAGTAATAATCACCAGCAATAGGTAAAATGTACATTATTAATAGAAATTACCTAACAAAGAATAGACTTAGGAAAGATAAGAAAAAGTTTATTTTTACCCTATCACTTCGATACGATAAGTATTTACATAATTAATTTGCTTAAAACACGTTTAGTTCTTTGGCAGTCGGTTTATATCATGTTATGACGTGACGTCACCGTATCCGACAGCCCGCCGGCCGCCGCACCGCGGCGCGCGTGTCATTTATACGCAGCTCGAAGTCTGGTACACAAACACAACAGTCGTGAATGGGCTGCAGTGACATTTACGACATATTAAAATACAATTAAACTATGTAAGACTATATTGTGCTGTTTTTGTTGCTTAAATTATTCTATTTTGTTTTGCTTTTTTATTTATAATATATTAATAATAAACCTGAATAAATTGTATGTCAAAATATAATTATTAAGCAAGTAGATCAGTACAAATTAGTCGCATCGACTTACATAAGTCGATAAGTAACACATATATCTTTACTGTGACCGGCAGCCGTGATGTCACGCCGCCCGCCAGACGCATTGTGATCTTTATGTAAAAACAAACCACGTGATGATTTTTAAAATTTTTGAAAAAATATTGTAAAGTAATTAGCAGTACTACAGAAAAAAAATGGTCATATTTTAAGTTGAAACTAATAGAATAGAAAAAAAAATCCGTTCCCACCCTCATTGCGAGAATGAAGTTCATTTAGGTATATTTTCCTTATGTCCTTTTATAATAATATATCGTCGTATACGCTTAAAAAAAACTGGACAAAAGTTTCCTAAAATATCGCTAGTTCATGCCCGAAAACTGTATAATTATATATAATATATATATTTGATATATATATATAAGATATTATATATATATATATATTTATATATTTGAGAAATCTTTATAAAGTTAATTTCCACTGGAGTGCCAACTTAGGCAATCGTTTGTAAAAATAAGTATATACTAAAATAAGTGAAACGTCATATTAATATACTTATTATATTAATGTATTAGCAAAGTATTTGATAGTTGGCTTGCATCTCTTGGATTTGCACGTCCAAGTTCCTGTGTTCATTGATTAGCGATAGGTAATAAACGAATAGGGTATCGTTACGATACTGATTACTATAGTTTAATTATATAAATGTCTAGTGAAATTTGAGATCGAAAGACTTGCTGTTTTTGACACCACAGTAAATTCTACGAATTATAATATGTAACGCAATCCATACATTGTGATAACAAAATCAGCAAACATTTTTTTTGGAATATGCAACTTTAGATTTCAGTGTGCAAGGCTTCGACTTGCAACATTTTAAGGACCTTTACCCCATTTTTATTTAAATATCAACCCCATTTGTTAATGGCCTATGTACAACAACTTTTTTGGTAACTTTGTTTATTAATTTAGTTAGGTCCATAATTGTTTGTTTGGGAATAGTTTGAAGCTTTTTTAAAATAGCGTGTCCCTAAAATGAAGCTCGTCCCTGCCTGAGAACAGTGTATAGTATATGCATAATTATTTTGTCTTTATTGAAGTGCGTCCTTATTTTTATTTAACGTTTTTTGAAATTCAATAATTACTAAAATAAAAATATAAGATTTTGTACAATAACGTAAGTTGCTATTATAGTATTTAGATATAATATTTATCATTTTACAAGACTGTTTCGTATGTTTATTATAATTTATAACTAACACTCGAATACATTATATACTTACCATTCCACCGACTAAAGTATTTAAAAATACCAGATGCATTTGAGTATTATTTTCTTTTTAATTTCATAATTATTGTTAAATAGATCTCAGAGCTTTAACAAAATTATAACAGTGTTAATAATATGTGTACAGTTTATATGATATCTGCTGGTGAAGTAATGATAGATTAGTCGAAATAAATAGTAACATGAACATAGCAACGCATTAAGTGTCGCCCATTTTGACTTCATGCTTCGTCTTTGTTACGTCGGAATTGATTATTAGTATAATTCTTTTAAGTATTAATGTGCTATTGTATTTGCTTATGTAAATTCAGTTATATTGTCACGTTATATTTGCACATTTTTTCTATACAAATTATAAATAATTTCACGAAAATAAAAGTATAACATATTAATAATGTATTTTTTTTCATCCTTATTCCTGGGTATCCACGAGAATTAGAATGACAAAATTGTAACTTACTACGTTTGTCACCAGGAGACGCTGCTTCTTCCAAACCATATTTATTCTCGTTTCCGTTAACGTGATCCAAAGATGAATAAAACCTACTTAGCACTCTGCTATAGCATCGAGAGCGTGTTTTTTCAATACCTATTTGTACGAGTTAAAGCTAATTACAATTTTTATGGGATCAAAGCTGAGCAACCGTTTCCTTTTACGCTCCCTGTAAAACAAGTTATGGGTATCCTGTTAGACCACCAAAGGTTATGTGGCAACTCACCCTCTAACGTGCGCCACATAGTCTTGACCTAGTGTCCAGTTGATCCTCCAAGTTCATCGTTTATAGACTGATGATAATGATCCAGGCACTGATCACGCCCACGAGGTAGCTCAATTATCATTTGAGATCATCGCTATGCTAGAATACTATAATAAGAACGGATAACAAAGCTGTTACTGACTTACTATTAAAATGAGATAAAAAAAAACAAAATTTAAAAGGTCCGTACTTTAATGCTCATTGCCAAGGATATATTTACAGTACAAGAAAAAGTTAGCCTTCTAACTCACCGAAACGTCTAACTTCGCGTCCGTTCACATACACTTTAATTATATTTCTATCGTCGCCCGTGTAGATAAACTTCTGGAGCAGACTTATCGCTCGCTCGGCGGGCGTGCTTGCGCTCTCGTGCGTAAACTTGTCCACGGGCCCGCCATGCGCGTACGCATCTACAACGAGTGCGTCGAACTCCTTGCCCACCTCGAAGTTGCCGATCTTGTTGTCCAGCCCCAAAGCTGAAAGATAATACAGTTTGGAATATAGTGAAATTTCGTCAGGTTCAATTCTAAACATTTTATTTGAATTTTTTTTTTGAGAGTGCGTCTTGCCTCAGTTGGCATTTTCAGCTTTACCGGGCTTTTTTGGGGGCGGCGAGAAACTTAAAGGGTTCCTCAAGCCGTGTGAAACGAATCGAATCATCTCCGGAGGATTTCAGTAGAGGTTCGGATCGAATCGGGGGCAAATTATAATAATGATCACCGACTACGATATAAAGCGCGGCACGTGATTGAATTTTTTTAAGAAAAACAACCCGCTTTTTCAAGTAATTGGTCTCCAGCGTGTAACGCAGATAAATATCATGGACTGTAACGATGATAATGGAAAGTACTGAGAAAAGTAAGAAAAAGTACTTAATGAACAATTGGACAATGAACCAAAATTAAAGAACATATAATTGGAACATCAACTAAGAACAATATGAGCAAAGAAATAATTAACTTTTTTCTCTAAGAAAACGTTAGGGTAGTCTACCAATAGTATGAAAGAGTTCGTAACGGTAGCTACGACTATGATGACATTATGGATTGTTTTACCTAACTCTTCAAACGTTTTACGCGAACACTACACATTGATATGAAACAACTTTTACGGATCTAGTCATCAAATTATGTTGGTTTGTGGTGGACTACATGTAAAAAGTTATTCACAAGTTTTGTGCAAGAATCCTAGTTAAGAGAAGATAGATAATTTTTATTTTTATGAAATTGTTTAATATATCGCAGATGTTATGCTTAAAAGTGGGGACCGGATTATATGCAACATAAAAAGCATTTTTCATGAAAAATGCTTGAAATATGCATGAAAATACGTAAAATAAACAAATTTAAATGATAAGTTTTAGGAATCCAAAAAAAAAAGTAATTTTAATTTTTTTTTCAAAATCAGCATACAATTAATAAATTATCTATTGATAGACGATAAAAGGTGAAGTAACATAGCATTATATTACATTACAAATTTTTCATATTTTTGTAAACCTAAACAATCAAGTAAGTATTGTTCCAAATGTTCAGTAGTAAGATTGTGTAATCTAAGGCTGGCCAAACCCAGGCCCGCGGGCCACAATGTGGCCCGCCAAGGCATTTGAATTTGCCCGCCACGCCAGCACTTCGGTCGGCCAGCTAGCCGGCGGCGACGCGGTGCGGTGCGCGATGGCATAATATAAGTAAGTATTTGTATAGTATACTTTTTGTGTTTAATATTATGAATTGATATTTGGCCCGGGCGCCGCCGCAGTCCATGAAATTTTGCCCACCTGGAAAATCTATAGGCCAGCCTTGGTGTAGTCGATCATTCAATATATATTTAGAAATGGAAAAGGATCGCTCCACATCCACTGAGGTACCAAAACAAAAGACGCGTGGCTGCTGAGTGCGCTGCGCTCGAAAAATATTATAAATGTATCAATAATACGCATCATAACTAGATCTTAAGTAAAATATGCTATTACCGCTGAGGATGGCATAAATATGCAAATGCATATGCAAATATGCAAATGCATATAATCCGGTCCCTACTTATAAAGGTACAAAAATAAACGAGCATGTAATTTTAGTAGGAAGTAAGCACATGAGGAGCTCGATGGCGCACTGGTTAACGCTCCCGGTCTGCGAATGCTGAGGTTAAGCAACTTTCGCCAAGGCCGGTCATCGGATGGGTGACCAAAAATTTTTCATTTCGAGCTCCTCCGTGCTTCGTAAGGCACGTAAAGCCGTTGGTCCCGGCTTCATTAGCAGTCGTTAACAACCACCAATCCGCACTGGGCCCGCGTGGTGGTTTATGGCCCATTCTCCCTATCCATCCATAGGGAAGGCTCATGCCCCAGCAGTGGGGACAGAAAATGAGCTGATGATGATGATGAGGCACATTAATAGTTACAACGTAAACCACAAAGAAATTTTTGTACCGATATATTTAGTCAAGTTGTACGCCTTATCTTTATTCCCATTTTTTAAATTTAATTTTGAAGCCAGTTATATTGCTACTATCGCCAAATGTGATGTCATCAAAGTACCTTTAGCGCCCCCTAGTGTGGCCAGGTAAAATGCTTCTGACCAGGTAAGTGCCGGCCGCCCTTCGCCCTGCAGCTCCAGGTGCGTGGACACGTCCATGGTGCGCCGAACAGCGTCCAAGATAGATGCGCTGTCGCCTCCCGCAACATCTGGAATCACGTTAAAATACTTAGCCGGTGGTTTTTACACAACACAGTAAGGAGATATCAGGCCTAGGCTTAGCGCCTTTAATTCTGCTAAATTAATAAAGTCTCAATAGTGTGGTTACCTGATTTCGACATTAAACTGGAAAAATTGTCGAAATCGGGTCACCGAGGTACGATTGTGTACGTAGTAGAATATGTAAGCCCTGATGTTTGTTTAGTGTCGATAAGGTCAAAGATAGAACTTCTATCCTTCATCATCATCATCATCATCATCATCATCCTTGCCTATCGAGAATTTGAATAGTATTAAGGGGGTGCAGCACGGACGCAAAACTGCGAGTTTCAAGTTTCTTTATGATAGTGAACGAGCGGCGCGTGGCAGTAGTGTGACAACGGCGCACGACTACGAATACGCACGCACACTAATATCTGTACAGAGTAGGCTGGTGATTTAATTAGAGCAATATTTACTTTCGTAAAATCATAGGCGTTTGGGTAAAACATCAGAAAAGTCTTAATATTTTCATATTCATGTTTTTTAATGGAAAAATAAGACAACAGTGACCTGCGGAATATCAATATGAACATTTTGATGTCGGATCAAACAAAGTTTCTGAAGAAATAAGTTTTTAGATATCATTATTTTACGTAATGTTTATGCAGTTTCTGGGTAATGGTTTCAAATTCCAAGACAACCACGACCTTGTGAAAGGATCAAGCTAACCTACACTAGTCCTTTTAATGTATAAGACCTATTCAGCGCCTAGCACCAGTGACTTAAAAACACGTAAATTTTCAAATTCCGCGCTGCACCCCCTTAACCCGTCCCGCGCTGTAGGTATAATTAGCGGGCCACCTTGTGTACGACCGTGCGTACATATGGACTTAAAGTAGTGCCTCTTGGTGACAAACGGGGAGAGATAAAATTTTGTTTTTGGTAAATAAAACTCGCCCTAGGAACCTTGATGATAGAGTACCTGTTCCCAGTCCCACAATGAGGTTGCTGTCCAGGTACTTCCTGACGGGGCACAGGCCGGACTTAAGCCGCGTGTTGGACGACGGGCAGTGCGCGATGGAGACTCCTTTCTGGGCGAGCGTCTTCGTCTCCTCTTCAGTTAGGTGGACGGCGTGTGCCATTATACACTATAAGTAAATAAGACATTTTGTATTACCTCAAGTCCTTGATGATTTTGATGCTGTTTGCTGTCTACTGACTACTCCTTTTTGGGAAAAGGACGTAAGAGTATGTAGATATGTGTGTATGTACGTCAGTCCTCATTACTAAATGTTACTTTCTACTGCTGACAGATTAGTTGTTCTAAAATACCAACGAGTCGAATATTTGACTTTTAATGCGTTGAGAATTTTAGATGCTTCTTTTGATTGATTTAGCCGTTTAGGGTTTTTCTTTGCTCCCAAGTGTACTTGGATAGCTTGGAAGCCAAGTGATCCAACTAACAAAATTTTGGCCAAAATGTTATTTGAATCACTTGTCTTCAAAGTTATCCATTTTATTATAAAAAAAAAATATTATTTCATTACCCTGTTGTTCAGAATGCGACTCTGGTCATAAACTTCTGCATAACTTCTGCATTGTGGGAAAATTTGTAGGACGTACTCTACTTCGCTTCGATTTTCAGATATGTGGCTCTGAAATTAAATAATAGTTTTCGGTTAATACTTACTTTATTTATGATTAAATAGCAGTCGTTAACAACCGCCATCCGCACTGGGTCCGCCTGTTGGTTTATGGCTCGTCCATTCCACCCATAGGGAAGGCTCCTGCCCCAGCAGTGGGGACATAAAATGAGTTGCGTAGCGCCCAAACACAATATTGAACTTAAAATAGTTTTTATCAGCCTTGTGTAAATAATTTTTTATATCTTTCCATGGCATATAGTATACTATATAGCGTATTTTAAGTTACAGCCTGTAATCAAAACTATAGTCACGTAATAAGTAGTTGTATAGTTCTCACCTGAATCCTGCAGTTGTATTTGTTGGATATATCCGCAAGCCCCGTCATGAGCTCTTTGTCGCAACTAACCGCAAATCGCGGGGTTACCACTGGTTGTACTAAATCATTCTGTAAAACCGCAAATAAGTTTTTTTTAGAAAGACAAGGTTGCACAGATTTATTTTCTTTTCAATCAATGTAACCAGTTCAACATTTTTAGATTTAAGTTTGGGTAGGTAATTTGAAAAAAGACAAAGTGTTGAAAAATCTCCACTAGCGGGATTCGAACCCGCACCTCATGACAAATTTGAATAGGGCATTGAATAGGGCTCCTTTGGCTTACAGAGTAAGAGTAGATAGTGTTGATCAATTTCGGTTAGTTGGATTGAGCCACGATAGCATTGTTGGTAGTGCACCAGACCCTGCATGTCATGGGGTGCGGGTTCGAATCCCGCTCATGGAGTTTTTCAACACTTTGTCTTTTTTCAAATTGTAATTTGTTCACAAAATTTGCGTAAAATTATATGTAACCATAATCATGGGTAGGTAACTTAAAGTTCCAAAGCCGTAGCAATCGAATATCATCAGAGGGTTCTACATGGAGATGACATCACGTAAGCACGTCCCAGTGTCCCCTAGATTATCTAGGGACCGGAATCGAGCGGAACAGCTCGAAGACGCCACTAAGAACCTTGGCTCGGGTTGACCTAGTCGTGGGTCCGAATTAGAGGAAGATATTTTTATGAAAGTTCCTGGATGCCAAGTGCGAGTTCCATTCGCCATTCGATTACGATAAAGAAAACGAGAATTTGTATGGCAAAATTTTAACTCCTCTCATATGTCGCCAGGAGGCGCTGCTTCAATGCCTTACTTATTTTCGTTTTCGTAAACATAATCGAATGAATACGGACAGTAAATAAATCTAACACTAGGCACCTTGAAGCAGTGACAGCGCCGAAATTAAAGATTTGTACGTATAACAAATATCTGTATACTTTGAAGCAGGAAGCATGATGTTGAAATATAAAATTTACAGATTGTCTGATTAAGGCGAAGGGTAAGGCACACTAGCGCCACCAATTGATAATTTGACAATTACTAACGGACCGGATCTTTTTTTAAACATTGCGTACCGTCCGATAACAGGAAAGCATCCATAGGTATTTATTTAATAATAGTGCTCCACTTTTTGTTGCGTGGTTTGTTCACAAAACGGGCTATCGCATTTATTCACAAACAATGGCCACTTTTGATGTTAGCGAATGAAGAAGAACAAACATAAAAGTAGTGCACAATTATAAAATAATAGATGTTTGCCTAGTGTCGGAAGGTCCGCAATGTTTGAAAAAAAATCCAGTTTAGCAGTTATCAAATTAAATCCATTAGCGGCGCTAGTGTGCCTTACCCTTCCCCTTAAAAGTTCAGTTTCATTCAACGGGCATATTGGAGTCATTGTTGTGTTGTAATAATGCCTTAATAATATCGGAGTTATGGATGTTTTGCAACCCGACCTTATATTCCAAGACCTCCTTGATGAACGTTTCAACATCAGCCAGCTCCTTCGATGTCTCGTTGTAGTACCCGGCGTCGTTGCTGAGATTCATGCTGACTTTGCCCACCAACGCCCTCTGGCGGTGCTTCACCACGCTCTTCACCAGCTCCAATGTCCCGTTGAGATGCAACGACCCGAAGTAACAAGCAGTAGTGGTGCCGTTGATCAAAAGACGTTTCTGGAATTGAATTATCCAAGATATAGTATACTTAGTTAGTCTTTTAGACATGCATTCACACCGAAGTAAAATTTGTTGTAATTGTTGTCGTAGATATAGATAGATCCGCCACAAAGTAATAAGAATTAAAAAAATTAAAATAGAAAGTTACGTTTTAATTTGCCCTAGTTACCACGGGCGCGATAAGAACAAAACCCACAGCCGCGCTCGAGATCCTACTAGGGCTAAATCCCCTGGACTTAAAAATAAAGAGAAAAACTACTGAACAATGGTTCAAGCTAAGAGCACTGGCATATGGACCGGGAACTTCATAGATGAACTTCACGCTAGTATAAGCAAAAACTACGAAGATAGGTTGTCAATGATCCTGTCCAATAGCGACCTAATACGGAAGGAAATGATTTTTGACAAAAAATATAGAATACACATAAGATCAAGAGAAGACTGAAGTATAGAAACTGATGGCATCACTTGCTTTACTTTACTTTGAGACGGAGATGAAAGCGATACTGCTAGGAAGTTTCGCCAGTGTTTTTCAGGCGGAAATATACGCAATAACGGCATGCGCTGAGATAACCGAACATCTCACTATTACAGGAAAAATGGTCATCTACAGCGACAGTCAGGCGGCGCTGAAGGCACTAGGCAGAGAAGAGACAACATCAGCAATCGTCAAAGAATGCAAGGAATCATTAAAAAGGCTGGCCGAGAGAGCGGACCTGACAATAGCGTGGGTCACCGGACACGAGGGAATCACAGGAAACGAACAGGCCGACGAACTAGCCAGAAAGGGAGCAAATGAAAGCTTGATGGGACCGGAGCCCCGGCTGCCAATAGCGCACAATATCACCAAGGGAGTGAACAGAAACCAACCGAAGATAGAGATCCTCGACTGGTATGAGACAGTCGAAGATCTTCATCAAGGGAATGGACAAGAAAAAGACTAGCAAACCGATGGGACTCTCCAGAGAGAACATGAGGCTAGTCATAGAGATCATAACAGGACACTGTCGACTGAACAGACATCTGACAGTGATAGGAGTGAAAACCGACCCCACATGCCCGGAGTGCACGGAAAGTGAGGAGACCAGCCTCCACCTACTAGCTGAGTGCCCTATGTACTCACTGATAAGATGGGAGCTCTGGGGGTCGGACACATTAGACATAGAGGACCTGAAGGATCTGAAGGTGGAGAAGATAGCATGATTTACAAAAGAGCCTAAAAGATTCGACGGGGCGCCGTGAAAGCTGGATTAACCTAAGCTCCCTCAAAGGGGAGAATGGGAAAAGGATGAAGTGGCCCGCAGACAACGCGGGCGGATCGTACGTTCGGCTGGAGACGTCCCCACAAGAAATAATAATACGCTTTAATTTCGATTTTTTTTCGGCATTTTCACGACGGAGTAACTGTCACTTACTTATTTTTTATCAATGAAGCAAAAATACCTATACATATAAAAATGACTGAAATTGATTCCTTTTCCGTTCTTAACAAACATACTGTCAAGGAGTGCGTTTAAATCCTTTTATTTTATTTATAAATAAATTATTATGTGCCATCTCCTATCTGAGGTCGGCTATCATTATGACACCAGGGCCCGTGATGTTGCGTCTCGGAAAAGTTTTGAAATACCTACTTAAATTGTACCAATCGGCGAGGTTATTAAAATGCTAAATATATTATATTATCTATTATATTAATACGTGAAGCAAAAACTTTGTACCCCTTTTTACGTAAATTGCGCGGACGGAGGAGTATGAAATTTCGCACACTTATAGTTTATATAGAGAAAGATTGCAGAATGTTAATATAAATTATGCATAAAAAATACATTAAATCAATAAAACAAACATTACACACACTACCATGTATTTGACATACACGCATATATACTCTTTTCAAAATTTAAAAAATGGAAGAGGAGCGGCCGAAACCTGTCAATGCCAATCCAAACTAACGTTCTATCTTTTAATTTTTCATTGCCTATACAATCCGTGCAGCCTTAATAAAATTACGGTCGAATTTCGACCACTGGGCCATAGGGCGACCACTAGTACTAATAAAGAGGTAACGTTTGTGAATTTATTTGTTTGTATGTCGGGGCTAATCTCTGGAACTACTGGTTCAATAACAAAAAATCTTTTACTGATAGAATGATATATAGTTACCTTGTGGGTAACATAGGCTATATTTTGATTTTTAATATCTCGACGTAGACGCTTTTTGGCTGCTTTAAATTTGAAATCGACATAGACAAAGTCGCGGGCAAACTGCTAGTATATTATACAATAGAATTAAATATAAACTACCTCAGGTACTTACCACAACACTATCGTAAATCTTAGCCGCGAAATCCGCATCACCATATCGACTCTCTATTGGGAAGGTATACTTCGCCAGCCACTCCAGCAGTGGGCGGTCAAGCCCAAGCCCAATGTTGGGAAACTGTGGGGCGTGCGTGTGACAGTCCACAAAGCCGGGCATCACAAACTGGTCGTCCGTCAAATTTATAATTTTGTAGTTTGCGAACGCCCCTGATTTTGCTAGTTCTTCATATACGACTTTATTGCCAGATCTAGTTATCTGCAACAACGATACATTTTGGGATTGGGATTGAGGGGCTATAGAATAAGTCAATTAATTAAAGAATATATTTTTGGTATAAATAATAAGCAACAAAGTAGGTATAACTTTTGCATGATATGCATGCTTTGCGTGCATTTGGAGATCCTCTGACTGAGATGATGCATGAAATGTTAGAAAATAGAACGTGAAGAATCTATTTGTTAATAGTGTATTTAAGTCATTTTTATTTTAAGGTAACCGGTCCGAATTATATGCTGCTATTATAAAACCGCAGCTCAGCAGCGTAAGAATAAAAAAGGTAATTTATTTATCATCAAGATGATTCCAATAACTGGTTACTTACTGAATGAAAAAAGGTTAATTTATTTCATTACTTATATTAAAAAAGTAAGATTTCGATGAATCATAGAGTCTCAAAAGTAAAGTAGTCGTCTATCATAACTACTGTCCCACAGTGGGACAGTTAGATAGTAGTGGGACTCCCACTGCAGCTGAATCAAACGAAAACACACTTTGACCTGGGAATTGAACCCAGGACCCCGGATATCGTGTCAAAAGCATTGCCACTTAAAAATCCGCTCAAAAAGACGTGCTCTTGTTTTTATAACACTAAGATCAAGTCATTTATCTTGTTATCCTACTGGCGAACTATAAACAAATTGTTGTATCTTCACATAGTAGGTATACGCATCTCAATAGATTTTATTAGAGATGAATGATAATGAAATTACTAACATAAAAGCTATAATGTAAAGCACTTAATTTAAAGTGATTTAAACTAAATGTAAATAAGTACCTTTCCATTTTCCACTGCTAAATACCCGGGATGGATCGATAAGTCTTTTATAGAATTCGCCGACGCAATAGTTCCAACAAAAACTAAGTTTTTTTCACTCATTCTCGTAAGTTGGTTCGTGCTATTGTATAGTAATAAAGTTGATAAAGGAAATGTTAACGTATCAAAACAACCGCAATACTAACTATGAACGTCTTTTCACACCGTATTTCATTTATTACTGACTATAGTCATGAAGACAGTCGCTTAAAAGTTAACAGCTGTTTTGAGGTTAACACATCTGTCCTTTTTTGTTTTATTGGCTTAGAGGGGGACCAACATATATCATCAAACGACTGGTTTACACGATGATAAATCCGGCATCCAGTTTATCATTGTATACCTTATTGTGTGTCTTATTGCTTTAGCTTTAAAGACCAGTTTGCTACGGTTTTACGGAATAGTGGTAAGGCGCACAATTTGTAGCACATTTTGAGTGAAGTGATAGAAGATACCAGTTATTCACACAAGATGTCGCCTCCAGTACAAACTGTATGTAAAAGAATAATGAACAGAATTTGAATTTATAAATGAAATGCAAAGCTTAATGGACAAAAAGCTATTATCATAACAAAGCTTACATTTAATACCTATTAGATATTAGATACCTATCTAAATTACGGTATCTTGCTTGATTGACGCATTTGGGATTAACCTAAATTCAATACAACAAGTGTTTCATATCATAATTTTATGAATGGCCTCCACTTTTTTGCACTTTGTATGGCAATAGCACCAGAAGGTGATCGTTCTTATACTTATACGCTTAATAGCATTGCTTTGCGCTGCCGGTTTGAACGATACTATTTCCAAGTCTTTTTGAACTAGAAGCGGTCGCTGCGCTTTTTTACACATTCTCTAATCTAATCAATCAAAAGATAGCCAGGGAATTTAAAGAGACATGTCCAGAGAGACCACCGTGGTAACTCTGATCTAGTGAGTGTTTGAGCCGAGCCCGGGTTTTTAACCACACTTGTAGTAGGTACTCTTAGGAGTTCTTGGATATCCCGCCCAAGCGGTAGCCGGGTGCCTAGGTTTTTAGAGGGTCAGCCATAACATCAACCTAAACCTACATACCAGGTGTGATTCAGGTGCGAATTTTCCTAGGCTAAAATAAGAAGGGTAATAAAATTGCTTACATCTGTAGCACACTTTTTCAAAACGCGTATTGAAGTCTCAGTAAATAGTTTATGGCTGGCGCGTGGTTGTAATCCTGTAGAGTAACTGGTGCCAGGCGCTGTGGGCAATCTCAGCGCCTTTCTGCCAGGGCAAGAAGACACCGGCGTGGGCGTTCTGCATCCAAAGCTTGGAGTTGGAAAGGCCCGCTTGGGCTAGGGCCATCTCCAAACGGTTGTGTATGCGACGCGCCTCCTCTTTTGCCTGAAGAGAAACAAAACCTATTGTTTTTATGTGAACTTTTGTTGCGAACACAAATATGATTCGGGAAAAGTATTGCGAAAGTATTTCACGAGCGTGACCTGAGCTGCGAGCTTCCTTCAGACAATCCGGGAATGATCCCTTCTAATCTTCTCAGATGTACTTAATAGAGATCAAAATTCTGGACGTAGCCGTATAATCACGTACTACGTAACTACGTAACGTACGTAACGTAACGTAACGTACGTAACGTACGTAACGTACGTAACGTAACGTAACGTACGTAACGTAACGTAACGTACGTAACTACGTAATAATCACGTTTTCCCTTCTTTCTATTATCTATACGGGGTCTTTGAAACGAGGCGTGAACAGGCACTTGGTGGGCCGGCAAAGTAAGGATGACTGATACTGCGTTGTTTTCACGCTGCACCAGTTGTCTTCGCGCCTGGACTCCACTGATTTCTACTTAACATTAGGTAGAGTGAAGTTATTTGCTGCGCTTACTATAAAAATAATAATAAAGAAACATCTGACTATAACTTCAAAGCTGATGTTGTGCAAGCTATCTTACTTGATAAAACGTATTTGCAGCTACTGCTTTTCGACCAGACAGTCGAAGGGAATTAGCTCTCAGTAGGATCCAACGAGGGTACACACTGCGCACGAGACGAGAGTCGTTTTCTAATCTAGTAAGTTCTCGATCAGCTATCGAACGTAGTTCCATCACATCAACAACCTGTGTAAACAATTAATGAATAAGAGAAAAGTTTTTAAATAGCATTTTACACTTAATCATAAAATTAAAAAAAGTTCTTCTACTCTTTAGCCTTTAGAGGATAATGGCAACTATGTCGAACCAAGTATTAACCCTATGCACTTGTAGTAAAATTTAAAGGCAATAAAAAAACGCCTCAGGTATTGTGAGCAAAACAATCCACGATGTTCAATGAAAGAGACGGGAATATAATTAGAAAGTAACTAACCTTCTTCAAGTCGTCTACTTTTCTTGCAAGACTTTCTAGCATTCCATCAGCAAGTCTCAAACCACTTAGAAGACAAGTCAAGGTGCCATCATCATTATTTTTTGCCCAACTCAATGCTTCAGTTTCAAATCTTTTAGCTTTTCTTTCGACGTCTGCCCGCAGCCAATAGGTCCACAGTCCAACAACCAAACGGCGGCGACTAGGTCCAGCAGAAATTCCTCTGCCTAAAGCATTCTCTGCAAAACGACTTATTTCATACGGCGATTCTAACTGAAAGCCAGCATCTAATACCATATCCATACATAGCGCGTAGTACCAAGTTTCACAATCATGAGAGGCTTGATATTGATTTAACTGGAGGGCTAATTGAATAATATCAACAGCCTCTTGTATTCGGCAACGTGCGAGAAGAATGTAAAATAAATCCGGTATAATTTCCAATGATACACTATCAGCTTGTAGGAATCTGCTTATTGCTATAGCTTGAAATCCAGATCGTATTGTTGAAGGGAGGTCACCACGAGCCATTCTGGCGTGAAATATTATTAAAAATAATTTTCCAACAGCAAAGAGGTCGTCTTTTTGGATTGGGCGCTGTAATTGTCTTAGTATTTCACAAGTCAATCTTTCAATATCTGCCGTGGACTCAATAGCTTGACGATCAAGTTCTACTTGAATAGCATTACTTAAAGAATCACATATATCTATGACTTTACAATCGACATTTTGTATAATTTCAAGAGCCCGGAGAGCACTTATTCTGGATATTTTATCTTCCCCTAACGATGAGTGTAAGAGTGTTGCAATATTTAAACAAAATACGGAATCTGACTTCAATATCAAATCATTGACACGTTGTTTTTTTCGTTTTATTACCGAAATTACCTTTTTAAATCGGAAGTATTCAGACATCTGATATAGATTAATATGATAAATACGCGTCGCTTTTTCAATTTCGTCTTTAGCTGCCAGAAATTTGCCAGTCATTAAAAATACAGCAGCACGAATTGAATGTATTCTTCCTAAATACCTACGTTTTTCAAATACAGTGATTACACTTTCTGGTATGCTTTTATCAGAGCATATTGCTTCCGCGTCATCTAGTTTAGGTAAAATAACATCAAAGTTACTGGTAATAGTATTTAAATAACTGTACTTAATCATAAATTTAACAGCTTTCGATTTCATTTCAGCTTGAAGAGCATGATGAATTAATTGTTCGCATATAATAATGTTAAGTTCTGAACAGGTGCATTTGCTTATATCAGTTTCTGATATTCCTTTCTCAACTTTAATACTAATAATTTTTTTATTACACTTTTCTTCCGATAACTCATCTTCACTGTCATTCACACCAATGTCATGCCATTCATTTATAGTATTTGCTTCAAGGACAGATCTCAACATACTAAATTTTTTGATATTATTGTCCTTAAAAGAGGTGTTACTTTGTAATTGTTCGGAATGTAAGTTAGACATTGTGACTCTTTTTGTTGACTTAAGACTACACACGCTTTCGTCATCAAGTCTTCCTTTTAAAATAGACATAGCACGTGATTTAAAGGATGTGTTGCTGTTTCGTGAGACACTCTTAGCTCTGGTGGTTGTCGGTTGACTATAGTTTCTACGTTCATCTAATATTTCTGATCGCGCTTTTCTTGTAACACTATTTCTCTGGATACTGGCAGAAGAGCTATATGTGTTAGCACTATCAGCTTCACTCTCATTTTCTGTATAACTGGAATCTTGCGAGGCTATAGAATATAAATCAAAGTTATTTTCTTCTTGATGAAGACTAAGCGATGACCGGACTACCGTTAAACTACCTCCGCAATTGGGACATTTATGTTCATGATTTTCTAAATAGTGTACAATTCTTGAATGAAACTCTTTTTTTTGGTTCATAGGCAATAATTCATAGCACGTTTTTCTTGTGTTTTTATTACGAAATTTCATGACTTTACAAAATGAGTATTTTGGCAGATCTTCACTGTATTCCGGATCAAAGTCGATATTACAATCGCATATTAAATTATTAAAACTTTCAGGAGCATGGGGGTTGCTCTTGTTATTTGCACAAGATAAAATTCGCATAGCAAAAAGCCTTTTTACCGATTTTGCTGTGATAAGAGAATCATTTTCATACATAATATTTTCTAAAAGGTCTCTTGATAGTACATTACCAATAACTGATGCTATTTTAAGAAGTAACTGTTGATATGGTGTTAGCGAATCTATCTGGATCATAACTAAAGCATCGATATTCTGCACGTCAATTTTGGCTGTTAGCTCTTCCTTTCGAATGACAACACAAATCGCTACTTCCTCTGATATGTCCTCTTGTATGTGTTGGTCAAGGATTCCCTGATCTTCTATATTTATAGCTTGCGGGTGTAATAGTTCTGGCTCAGGAAACTGTAAATTTTCGTCTTGCAAGTTCTCTATTTCATTAACATTAACTTTCTTTAATTCTAGAGCCCCGTTCGAAAATAAATGAATAATAAAATTTTCAATTAAACCCGGCATTCCATTACATTTAAGTTTAAGTGCAGTACACAAATCATTTGGTACGGCCTTGACATCTAAAATTTGGCATGCAAGAGGCGCAATCCAATCTGAAGTTAGCGGACCCAAGAGTATTTTTCTTATGCTATCATTTATATAGATTTCATAAAGCCAGTTTTGAGCGGAATTAAATTTGCCGCGAGTAACCGACAGTACTATAAATAATTTTGGACAAGTGAACAATATGCATATAAATTCCCAAGATGATGAGTCTAAATTTTGTATATCATCTAAGAAAATTACGTGTCTCTCTTTCACTGACTTCATTAACTTACTAAACATAAGCATAGCTTTGGCTTTTCTCATTTGCTCATTTTGAAAATTCACCCCGTCATGATATGCAAATCGAACTTTGATTATGTGGTTTAAGTAGCACAAATCATCACTGTATTCGTTCATCAATAGCACAACTTTTTCTTCTTTAATGAAGCCATTAATAGGTTCGGTTAATCCCAAAATTTGATTAATAATTTGACTTATCGCCAAATATGGTGTTGCTGAATGAACAGTGGTCAAATGAATGCGGCACGTTTTGTGGCCCTTAATTTGAGTTTCTCTTAACATCCATTGCATCAATCGCGATTTTCCGATTCTTAGATCTCCTATCAATAGCAATGCTTCGAAATCTCGATATGAGTCATGAGCATCATCAACCCAATTTATAAAATATTCTAATTCATCACTTCGATTAAGTAAAGGTTGAGTCATCGGTATATCATAAAGTTCTTTTACACGTATATCCTCAGAATATTCGTATATCTTGCCAGGCTGCACAATACCTTTCAACTCAGTCTTAGGTTGTAGTGTAAATCCGTTACTAGACATTTTACTTTTAACGAATGTGGTTTCGTCACACGTAATTCTATTACGAAAATTGCACATTAATCTAGCAGCTTTGTTGACTACAGCACCGATGACGGTAAATTCTCTCCGTAATGGATGCCCTACTACACCGCAGTATACTTGCCCAGTCGTCACGCCTATGGAAACTTCCAGAACTCCATCGAGAGCTGAAACTGATTTTTTTATACTATGTGCACACTTGAGAGCTGCTTGTGCTTCCGATTCGTGTTTGAAGCCACGCAATCCAAATATTACCAATATCATAATATCTTTGTCAAAAAGTATAATTTTATTCACACATCCCATAGACTTATACACTATTTCACAGGTTATGTCGTAGGTATTACTTACAATTGTAATTAATTGTAAGAAAGGACATTCCCTTGGCTTAAGGGTAATAAATAAAATAGATACTTGTCTCATTTCAGTAAGATATTCTAAAGGTTGGTGAGCATCGATTTGAGTCAATACGGGTTGTATCAAAAATTTACGAATTTCAGAGCCAATATTGTTTTCTTCAGCGTGTAAAATGGCTCGTCGTAAACTAAGTACTTCATTTCTGCGTATGACGTCTGTAGCATTTAAATGTTCAGGTGATTCCCATACACACTCTGGGAAATTTTCAATTGCGAACCTCTTAAGTTGATTCATCAATGGTCCGAATCCTGTAAAAGGTTTGGCAACATCTTTTTCTCTGGGATCATATAATATTGATTTGACCGTAACATGTCCATCCTCGTGAATAATGTGATCATAATTTCTTGAGTAGCAGTGACCCCACGCTGTTGGTGTGACCTTGACTTCTCCGGAAGCGCAAACGCTTTCGGCTTTTTTGGCTTCAAGAACAGGTAGGCCAAAGATAGCATAATTCATATCAAGACCTTGACCTATTGGGGCAAATATTAAATTACCTGCTGATATAGCTAGTTTCACTTTCAAATTTACTTTAACATCAGTTTCATAAGAGGCGTAAGAGTGTTGAATAATCAGAGCGCAAGCTATGACTGTGTGTATGGTGTGGCATAGGAAAGTCCTTTTGTCTGTTTTCCAAAGCGCCAGAAATGCGTCTCCAGCAAACTTAAGGATATCACCTCCATGGCTGTAAATAAGTTCAATAAGCGATCCCAGATAAGTGTTTAACGTTACGGTGAGGCGGTATGTGCCTCCTTTCCCAGTGTTATTGTAACGTTCTGATAATGCAGTGTAGCCAGAGACATCTGCCATTAGAAGCACTCCCACAAATCTTTTCGGTTCCATAGAATCATATCTGCAATGGTAAAGAGGAACAATTAAGCAGTGTAAAAATTCAGTGCTTAAGTCAGCCGTCCCGGTAGCATAATGGTCAGTGCAGCCGCCCGGATTGCGGAAGATCCAGGTTCGATTCCTGGCTAGGCCGGGTAGGCATTTAATTATTTCACTGTATTTTATAAATATAAAATTAATTGTTAAATAGAATAAAGAATAAGATGTTTTCAATATGTCATTGTTGAGTGATAAAAAATCTATAAAATGTTCAATTTAAAAGTTTTTGATAGTGGGTACCTAACTAGTTGGTTTCAAATTACTTACATCTACAAATGTAAATGCTTTCTGTTAATTACTTATTTTTTTTGCCTGCATGTGTCACTTAAATTACACGAACACTACAAATTGAAATGAAACTAATTTTACGGATCTGCGAGTGGATCCGTAAAAGTTGTTTCATTTCAGAAATTAACATTATAACTTACCACTGGTCAGATATCTTTTAACTTTTTTCTAATCTGAAGGTGTGTGAACTCAGTTTGTCTTTTTTATGTAAAAACTTTCATCATCATCATCATAATCAGCCCACATCAGTCCACTGTTGGACATAGGCCTCTCCCAATGCATGCCACTGAGCCCGATCTTTGAAAATAAAATCTTTATTGGCTAAAAATTTGAGTTATGTTTCTTCTACTGTAAAATAAATAAACTAAATGGTAATGTATTGTTGTAACTGCGAGCTTTAACATGACTCCGGATTACACCTTATCACTGCATGGTCTACTGGTCAACGATTTGTCATAAGACGTCTACAAAACTCACGGTGAATTAAACCGTCCATGTAAATCTATACTAGAGCAAAGAAATCCAAATTTATCTTAAAACTTACTTATCCATGAGCAATATTTCATCAGGTACTAGTGTAGATAGTATGAGTGTTTGCTTTCGCGTCAGCGTACACTCCATGTCTTGGTCAGACGACTCGGAACCATTATTTTTACTTTGGAAAAAATCCTCAACCCAGTCCTTTATCTCGTGGTATCTGGGATCGTCGTCGTCTGAATCTTCCTCAATAAAATGATTCCTGCGGGACATTTTTCTGTTGTAATTCCACTTTTCCGTGGTCGCCATAACGTTCATGGAATTTTTGCGGGACCGCCTCTTTAGGAAATTCATTTTTTTTGTTTATTTTTTCTACTCTTATACTTAAATTTTGGGTTGGTTTCAAATGGATACAGACACTTGCAACTTAACCTATTTGTCACTTAAAATCTACATGGTCCTGAGTCGGATGCTTTCAATTAAAAGTGCTCCCTGTTGGTAATGAATAGTATTTTTTAAACGTTTTCAATTACATTGTGTCAATGTCAAGTTTGTCAACGGATTTGACTCTGCATTAAAAGTAAAAGTGTAATTTCTTTTTGGTACAACCCCCGAATAGTATTGTATCTTTGGATTTAATATACAGATTGTATAATACACACCTCAAAAAAGTCTAGGGATCAATTACATTTTAAAGCTTACTAGCCAGGCGGACAAATAAGCCCTACCACCAACCAAACCGAGTACACGAACATGTATCCTTCGCTGGGAATTGAACCCAGGACCTCTGGGTTTGAGACCGGTAGTCTTAGACACTACCACCACTAGACAACAGGGGTGGTTTAAAAAACACTGTTAAACACAGCCAACAACAATAAGATGTTTGTTATAAATATTTTTTTTGGTTCCTATATGAGTTTGTGTCTCTCAAAGATTATGAATGTTCATTTTCATTTCATTTGCCATTTACATCTACAAGAGACTGCTCTCTAAATATTTATATAAAATACAGTGAAAAAATTAAACGCCCACCCGACTCAGCCAGGAATCGAACCTGGGTCTTCCGCAATCCGGGCGGCTGCACTGACCATTATGCTACCGGAAGGCTGACGTAAGCGCTGAATTTTGTCACTGCTTTTTGATTTTTTGAAATGTTTTAGAGCGACATTAGTGCCATCTATCCAAAGGTATTTGCAACCGATGGACATGCAGATTCATCTTAATTCAGCTTAAGTGTAGCAATTAACACTTAAAAATAAACAGTAAAGATTTCTCTCTGTCAACTTTGCATTATAAAGAAAACAAATTCACAATTTTATCTCTAACTGCCTACTTGTACTAGATTGTATCATAACGGTTAATGATACAACGCGTCATAAATACTCTAAGTATTAATTTATGTATGCAATTGATAACACCCTGGGTAAGAGCAAGGTACCAATTAAATTGTTTCCTACAGATAAACGTGCAACAAACCCGTTAATTATACAATCAATGAGATAGTTACCGCTCACTCATCAGGCTAATTATCCTTTATTGACTCGTATATAATGTAAACGGGATGTCACATGCGATTATGTAACTTATTATGAGGAGCGGTAGTTACAGGTTATAGGCTACATGTAGGTATAACTTTTTAAAGTAACTATCATGGTTATTTACATTTTAATTGCCATGGCGCATGCAACTGCGCCGAAATAGGATATCTACTCACTCACATACAACAAAAAACATCATCATCATCAGCATCATCATCATCATCATCATCATCATCATCATCATCGCCAGCTCATATACGTCCCCACTGCAAGAGCACGAGCCTTCCCTATGGATGGATAGGGAGAACGGGCCATAAACCACCACGCGGGCCCAGTGCGGATTGGTGGTTGTTAACGACTGTTAATGCAGCTGGGACCGACCGCTTTACGTGCCTTCCGAAGCACGGAAGAGCTCTAGATGATACATTTTTGGTCACCCATCCAATGACCGGCCTTTGCGAAAGTTGCTTAACCTCAGCACTCGCAGACCAGGCGCGTTAACCACTGCGCCATAGAGCTCCTCGATGATCGATAACAAACATATAATCCCATCAATAATGATTAATCTAAAGTGTCCTCTTATGTACCTAATAAATATTAGAGGTAGAGTATTTTTTTATTGTTTTCTCATTCGGTTCTAGCGTTGCATTTAAATTAAACAATATTTTATAATCATATATTTAAATTGTCAAAATAAAACCTAAATTCATTAACATTTTGCAACTCGTTTGTGCAATGTTAAACATAAAAAAAAATGTTTAAATAACAAATAAGCTTTCATATTACACCCACTGGGTCAACTAAAAACCGCTATTACATACACAAAGCGTTTGTATAGCATGTCGCCAATGTGTACATTCATTAGCAATCACTGCATGGTCGTTTGAACCAGCCAGCGCCGGCGGCGGCGCGGCGGCGGCCGGTCCACAGAATAAATAGGTAGAGAAGAGCAGCATACAAACAAGCGATACAGACAAATTTTTTTTTGGAGAGAGTTTGCTGACGTTACGACATTTTCAGCTTCACCGGACTTTTTTGGGAGCGGCGAGAAAACTTAAAAGGTTCCTCAAGCCGTGTGAAACGAAGCACCTTCGGAGGTATTCTAGAGGACACTGCGGGGGCGCAACTTTTCGCATAATGTCGATTGTCCTAAGGTCGTTTGTCATACATCAGTTGGCATAATCATTAAATAGCATAACACTAATGTCAGATAATTTTTCCTTCGCATAACTTTTCAGTGGCATAACTGTCAAAAGGCATATTATTATTAAGCATAATTAATTAAATCCCTAATTTCATTTTGCACAATATTAGGTAGTCCTAAAATTCTTTAGCATAATTTAATTTGCCATAACTATAGAAAAAACTAATTATTTGGCATATTATAGGTAGTCCTAAAATGTTTGAGCATAATTAATGTTAGTTTTAAATTATTTAGTCCTAAATCTTATTGATTAAATCGAATTACCACCCAGATTCGAACTAGCACACCCCGACTCCACGTGGCCCGAACTTGCCCTACACTAGAGTGTAAATTAAGCCCGCGTAGGCGCGGAGAGGCGAGGCGGCCCGCGTGGGATCTATGGAGTCCCGCAGCGCCGAAGCCGTGACAGAAACCATGCATGCTTCATGCGTAATTCTATTATTCCTTGTGATTATTATGCTATGCATTAATTATGCTTTAAACAAAATATGTGTTAAGATATTATTCGTTGTGATCATTATGCTTTACATTAGTTATGCTTTTAAAATTTGTGCTTAAAGTTATTCTGCGTTTCAAATTTATGCCTTTTAATACCTACTAGTGGTCACCCGGTGGTCGAAATTCAACCATAATTTTATTATGACTGCACGGGTTGTATCCTAAGCAATGAAAAATTAAAAAAGATAGAATGTGAGTTTAGATTAGCACTGACAGATTTTGGCCGCTACTCTTCCATTTTTGAAAATTTTGAAAAGAGTATATATGCGTGTGTGTCAAATACATGGTAGTGTGTGTAATGTTTGTTTTTTTGATTTAATGTATTTTTTATGCATAATTTAAAAAAAATATTAACATTCTGCAATCCTTCTATATACAAACTATAAGTGTGCGAAATTTCATACTCCTCCGTCCGCGCAATTTTCGTAAAAAGGGGTACAAAGCTTTTGCTTCACGTTTTAATTATAGATGACAAACAATTTTAGCGTACGCTATATTAGGACTTTTAAAATTATGCGTCGCGATAATATGCAACGTGATGATTATTGCTATTAAAATTATGGAACATGATATTATGACTATAAACGTTATCCTTAAAATTACGGAGCCGGAAACGGCATCACGCACTAGCGTGCCCTGTGCTCTTCTAGATTCTCCGAGGGGTTCGGATCGGATCGTGGATCGGAAAAACCCGAGAGCGCCTCTAAAGGCTCGGTCCACGGCTCGGGTTGACTGGGCCGTGGTGGTACATGACTGTGCCTGGTATAGAGCGCGTGTGAACCGGCTCGTCGTACCCTTTTTCCATGAGTATGGTGTCTTTGACCTAAACTAGTGTGCATGTTTAGTGTATTCTGAAAATGTGTAGTAGCATTTAGAAGATCGGGCGGGGGATACAAGCACACGCTCACATAGATGCATTCGTACGGTGATATCGGCTATACTTGGGAAAACGAACGCTAGTCGTGCGTAGGTCAACCGGGGTGCCACGCGATAAATTTCGCCATAACATCAATGTTTGACCATTGTTGTGTTCCGGTAGCTAGAGCTAAGATAGCGATAAGAGTATTCCAGGTGAGATGAAGGCCAAGTGCTACGAGTAAGCATGCCGTAAGGCATAAAAAAATCTTTGTTACAATGCGTCGTAGATATTAAAACTGCTGCGTATTTAATTGGTTAAATAAATAAATAAATAGAAAAATGAGATTACTTCTGTTTCACGTTCTAAATTCTTACAAATCACAACATTGTAGGGTAGGTAGGCGACACGTCAACCTTAGCGCCGCGACCGAGCGTAGGTAAAAACGATGATGTAAGCCGGAGCCGCTCTTCTGTACTTGTTTATTATGCGGCCGGTCCGTCTTTAACAGTATGATCTAGCCTTCTGGCGTGTTCACACTCTAACTTTAAGCGCGCGGTATAAAACATGGATTTGAACGGCCATTCGTTTTTGGAGAGAGTGTTCAAGATAGTTGATGATGAGCGAGCAGAGAGTGCACCCCTGATCCAGTTCAAACACCCTGACGAATTACAGGTTAGCTGTCATATAAGTATGAGTTGTGGTGCATCAATCATCAATGCAACTTTTTTAAGATTTGATCTTTAATGCTTACTTAAAAGAAGTGTCTTATCCTTGTCACTACAATAATTACTTACATTTTTGTGTATTTTTTATTTATTAATCTGAAAATACTTTGTTTTTACTGACATCTAGAGTCAAGATTAAATTGATAGATGGAACCAAAGGACTGTAATTGGTTTAATGTCGTTGTAATAAAAAAAAACTTATTAATAAAATAAGTGAGTGGCCAAAAATATAAAACAAATCTTACGTTTATGGAAATAGACTATGTTTCTGAGTAACAATGTTATATTTGTTTAGGATAATGTTAATGCAATTTTTTACTGCATAGTGTACTTTATAATACAGAATGATTCATATTGTCTTGCACTTTACAGATTATCAAAGTAATACCGACAGACAAAGATATTTTATAAGTCCGATAGAAAGATTAGCCGAAAGATACCTTATAGTCTGGAAAAAAAATGAATGATCACATGAGTTTCTGGTAGAAAGTAGCGCATAACTGATTTTTTTTTATTTTTATTTTATTTTAATAGGTTTACCAACAGTTGTTTACATTAATACTACTATAGACTCTTACAAGTTACTTAAGCTAAATGTAACAACTAATTACAGGTAAACACTGCATGCATAGAAATAAAGACAATTAAACACTAAAAACTAATTAGACTAATTTAGACAAAACATACGTAATATATGAATGTATGAATATGAATATGAATATATGAATGATGAAGAAAAACACTAAGGGTCTTACAAATAAACAAAGAATAAGCTCTGAATAGTTATCCCGTGTTTTGTCTCTTTTACTCTAATTTGAAATGACGTTTAGATGACAGTAAGAAAATACGGAATAACTATACGGAGTTTATTCTTTGTTTATTTGTAAGGCACTAAGCATGCAAATAATTATTTAAAAATTATCTGGACACTGTATTTCCAGAGTCTACTAGACCTGGATGTGAGAAAAGGCACAAACGACGCAGACCTAGAGCGATGCGTGCGCCAAGTGCTGCGGTACAGTGTGCAGACCAGCAAGGCAACCTTCCGAAACCAGCTGTACGGGGCCACCGACCCATACGGGCTGTCAGGCGCGTGGATCGCAGAGGCCTTCAACACTAGCCAGTAAGCCTGTTCAACGTTTTCTTGTACTCCCAGTAGACTTCGCCTCAGTCGTCTACGGTGATGACCACCGGTCCAGACGGAATATGTTTGTAATGGATTTGGTTGGTGGTAGGGCTTCTTTTAAGTTCGCCTGACTAGCTACTGCCTTACCTTATCTTAGGTAGTCATAGTCATATATTTTTATTGCATAATCGTGGTATGTCAAATTAAAATGTAAATAAATAAAGAAATAAGATAGCCAGTGCCTCAGTAGTTGAATCCTCTGGGTAGCTGGTAAGGGTGGTTAATAATTACTTAACATCAGGTGGGAGGCAGACCAAGTGGTAATCCGTAAGGAATAGCTTACAAGCATTTTTAACTAAATTCGCGGACGCGATTCGTTTTTTGAAAAAATGAAATGAAAAAATGAAATGAAAAATGATTTATTCGTTAACATATTAACAATTAAACAAAAATCAGGGCAGACTACATCTATTGAACGCGAAATGCATCCGTACCAGAAGTAGCCACTCCTCCATAGCTTACAATTTAAAACAAAATAAAAAATTAAACAAATTCTTTTTTTTTTACTTCAAATTCAAATACACAAGTATGTGTGTGCGTGTGTGTGTGTGTGTGTGTGTGTTGTGTGTGTGTGGGGGTGTGTGTGTGTGTGTGTGTGTGTGTGAGGGTGTGTATGTGTGTATGTGTTTTTGTTGCTGTTATATCAACTACAATATAAAACACTTTTTTTTTTGGTTCATCAATAATTGTTACAAATATGATAACATAACAAAGCATTCTACATGATGTAAGTATAATTGCACAATCATTTACTGACGAACACAGCATGCACTTGCATGCATGTACAAAAATCAGCTCTAAGCAAATCGCTTAGAGCTGATTTTTCAATCATCGGATAAAACTTATCCTTCTGATAAAGTAGCTAAAATGTCACCTGTTTAAAAAGAAAAGTCATGCTAAGACAATACATTTTTAAAATGGTTATCTAATACTTTATCAAACGAATAAGTTTTATCCGGCAATTGAAAAATCGGCCCTTAGTTCGATAAATCTTAAAAATAATGTCTACTGCTAACTTAAGAATAAAACGATCAATAATTTTTTGAATTCACATTTGAATTGTTAGTGCAATAGACTTCTAGTACGAGTAATTATTAGAGCTAGCTCTACTAGCAAGCGCAAGCAAAATAATTGTGTTTTGCTTGCTCTTATCAGTTAAAGAGGTTGTATTCTTGACTGTCTGTTGAATGACACTTACTCGTATATTAAGTGTCCTTCAGTGTGCCGTATTATAGAGAAGTTTCAATAAGGAAATTCTTGCGAAACTAAAAGACGAGCGAACGAGGCGTTCGACTCTTAATACTTTAAGTTTTAATAATAATATGAAGGACTCCTACCTTTGACCAGATTCTACTATGCCTAATGTGGTAATCCTTGTGAAACTAATGACAAGAAATTTTGACAAAAAGGCGGTCCCTTTTTGGATCTCCCTAAAACTATGATGATTTATTTATATACAAACTTAGAATAATAACGCCTAGAAGCCGAGTACGCGCACGGTGATTGAGGCAAGTTTAACCAAGCCATATGTGGCTTGGTTGGCCGAACGGCTCGCTAGTATCCAAGGTCACGTCGTGTCGTAAGCAGCTCCGCAATTTTTGTTTATAATGACGATTTGTGCCATCAAAGAATGCTTTCACAAGTCAGAATCTAGCAAAAAGGATGCTAAGATTACATTTCACCTGTAAGAACAGCTAATCAATGTCTATTTTTTCGTAAAACACGATATTAATGTTCGTAAATTTGTAATATGTCATTCCATGTATGTTTTGCTAGATGTAGTAAAGCTTTTACCCCATTTTGTGTTCCGAGTTTTTTTATTTAGAGTTGTTTTTATCCAAGTCTAGAGTCCAAGAAAAACAATTTATCACGATTGCTGTTATCAAAGCGCCAGTTATTTAGAAAATAGTTACAGCTACAAGGATTTTAAACTGACATGCTGAAAAAATGTTATAACAGTAATTTTTTCTGATAAGACTTATTTTTGTGCAATAAAGTAAAAGAATAAATATTGGCATTCTTATTTATCACCAAACATTGTTACATTTACATAACATTACATGTACATGTTCTCGTGTTATATGTAAGTATCTTTAAATAAGTAGCTAATGATTTGAAAATTGTGGTAGTCGTAGCTTCACCGCCATCTTATCTTATCTTTTAGTTAGCTAAAGGCTCGAAATAATATTCAATGCATAATGAGATAAAATTATGCTTCCAAATAGTTTAAGAGAGAAGTGGCAGTCCATTGTCTCTGCCTACCCCTCCTGAGGGATTGAGGCGTGACTATTTATGTATGTATGTACCTTACAATTTTTACTTTTTTAAATAATAATCACAAACTTAAATGAAAACATCTTAATGTATATAACAGTTAATATTATTAATGTATGCCGTTAATATAATAAAATAATATGTAATAATTATAGAAGACAATTTTCTTTTTGTGACTATTGACTTTGTGGCTATTTCACATAAAAAAATTTAAGAAATTAAAAAATCATATGTAACAACAATACTATTTTTGAACTATGAAACAAGATAAGAGTTTAGTAACTTACCCATTTACCCCGAGTTTGGGGAAATTACCATTTTATATGCAACATTTATTCGTACGGTTGTGTGTAATGACAAGCTACTGACGCACACGACGGAGTATTTTGTGCCTCAATATTTTGACGAACTTTGTTTGACACTATCGTTCTAGGCGTTATAGGTATACAAACGCAAGGCCTAAAACTAAATTAAGATAGCTCCTGTGGGAAGGGTCGAGAATTTATACTCGTATGTGGACACCACTAGGATTCCGCCTCTTTGGTCAAGACCACCGGTCTCAGCCTCAGAGGTCCCGGGTTCGATTCCCAGCGGGGGGTACAAGTTGGTGTACTCGGTTTGGTTGGTGGTAGGGTTTGTTTGTCCTACTGGCTAGCTACCATCTTATCTAAATATGTCGCCATAGCATCAACGTTTGTAGCATTGCTGTGATCAGCAGCTAGCTTGATAGCCAGTGCTTCAGTAGTTGAGGATCCCGGATGAAGAGCGCTTCCACTATTGTCCTTATCATGACTTAACATCAGGTGAGACTAAAGCTTACCCGTAAGAGATATAAAAAAATCTAGATTCTAGAGTCGTCAGTTAGTACAAAAAAATAGCCTTTGGACTTGAACTTTTAATTATTTACTTATGTATGTATATCCTTATCTATATCGCTTCGGAAATAATTATATTAATTTTACTAGATATTAGATCCAAAGATATTGCTTTGCTTGTGTCCTAATATTTAAAATTTACTCAGTAAACCTAAACAGAGTTGTTTGAAAAGTTGTTCACCTTCTGCCATTTAGTGCACATAGCGCATACGAATTAAGGTTTGTACTTGTAAGTATGGGAATTCAAATATATACACAATCCCGTTTCCCTATAGAAAGGTATCTCCTTAATTTTATAAGTTTGGTACGAAAGATGCCACAAAAATCGCTTCTGTGTACGCTCTATGCGTTTTATATGTACGTCATAATGCGGAGACTAGACCCTAGCTACAATATTCAAGATTAGAGCGAACCAGTGATGCATACAAAATAATATTTGTAGGGGGCTTTTTAAATTCCTTCGCGTTCCATAACACAAATCCCAGCATTTGAAAACCCTTAGTGACAGTTTGGTCGATGTGTGTTGTGTATGAAAGCAAATTTCCTATCTAAGACCACGCCAAGGTCTCGAATAGACTCAACCGCTTCCAAAGAGTGATCATCAATATTATAAACAGGCGGCGAAACGTGAGCGCATCTTGAAAACCTAATATGCTTACATTTATCCAGATTTAAAAATAATTTGTTCCTTGAGCACCACAAATTCAGTCGGTCCAGATCCTCTTGCAATAATTGTGAGTCACTATGATCTTTGATTTGCACGGACAGTTTCATGTCATCTGCGTATAGAAAACAGGTGGCATGGTTGAAAATAGGCACAATATCATTTATGAAAACATTGAAGAGAACCGGACCAAGGTGAGAACCCTGAGGTACACCAGATGTAGATAAGAATGGCTTTAAACAAAACCCGTTCACCACCACTCTCGATTTCTTCTGACTAAGGTATGAAGAGATCTAATTCACTTTGCATGCCGTGGCAGCCTCTAATTGAGACGACACCTAGCTTAAGTCTAGAATATTTTCTACTTAGTTATTGCTAGTATTTGTGTTTGTCTTGCTGGTTGTCCTTTAAATAAATAAATAAATAAAATTTCAAACACACAAATGTTGAAAAACAAAATTTGCGTTAAAAATTATTTAAACATTTTTAACATTTTAAGACTTATTTCGTCAAAGCAAAAACAAAAATGTATAGTAGTGACTATTAATTTGTTAATAGTTAATGTTTATTTTATTTAATTGCGAATAATATAAAAAGGCATCTGAGGCAAGTCGTCTTTTTTCAAGTGATGTTTTAAGTTATTTTCTAAATTGCCTGGTAGTTATAAGGTTACAATTCTGGGTAGAAACCCAAAATCCGACTAAATGGTGATCACAATAATACCTAATTTTCTACATCTGCCGTCATACAGCAATTTTAAACTTACAGTGCAGACACATAAGAATTGAAGCTTCAGTATAGGAAACCCTTTTTTTGAGAGTTTGCTGTTTGCCACTGGGCATTTTTAGCTCGGAACGCGGCTCGGGTGGACCAGGCCGTGGGGGAATTGAAGCTGCAGTGTAGGCAACGCGCGCAAGCCACCCTTGCAGTGATGCCTGCCAGCGTCCATGGCCAGCGAAGGTCACTTTCTATCAAGCGAGGCGGATACTAGTTTGCAACTCGGTAAAAAATAAAGTGTTTTGCTATATGTTTACTGTCCTACTCTGTCCTACTGGGCTCCTCTCCTCCTCTCTCTATCTTTGAAATCAAGTCATCGCGTCACCACGCTTGCCAAATGCGGGTTGGTAATCACAAACCCGGGACATGTTTTGAAAAATTCAGGCGGCCTTCAAGGCCACCGAGGCGTTCTGCAACTCAGTACAGTTATAAAATAATTGTACTGTAATTCATTTCAGATACACCTATGAGGTAGCTCCGGTCTTCACTCTGATCGAGCTGACGATGCTCCGCCACATTCTGGAGTTGTTCGGCCTCCCCCAAGGGGACGGCATCTTCAGCCCCGGTGGCAGTATATCACTGTTCTATGCGGTCACCACTGCTCGTTACAAAGCCTATCCTCTCGCCAAGAGCAAAGGGATGCGGAACCTACCTGAGATGGTGCTCTTCACCTCCGAAGATGTGAGTACATAGTTTTACCTGGTGAAATTGAAGAAGATGAAATACTGCCTTACTTTCTTAGATTTAGTGGTTTGACCGGCGGGCGGTATCAGATCCCTAGTTGCTTATATCTACCACAACCGGAACCAGCAGCTTTATGTACCTTCCGAAGCACGGAGGAGCGGAGGAGATATTATAATTTGGTAATGCAAATTTGCCAATGCGCTATTAATACATTATTAACAGTCTTGTTAACCCACTTAAAAAGCTTATTATCATCATCATCATAATCATCATCATCATCAGCCCATTTTAAGTCCCCACTGCTGGAGCACGAGCCTTCTCTACGGATGGATAGGGAGAATGGGCCATAAACCACCACGCGGGCCCAGTGCGGATTGGTGGTTATTAACGACTGCCAATGCAGCCGGGACCAACGGCTTTACGTGCCTTTCGAAGCACGGAGGAGCTCGAGATGATACATTTTTGGTCACCCATCCGATGACCGACCTTTGTGAACGTTGCTTAACTTCCACACTGGCAGACCGGGCACGTTAACCACTGCGAAAGCTTATGCTTGTGTTTAAATATGTATGTATGTTTAAATATATATGTATTAATAGGTTTACATCAGCAGTCTAACGGAGGTATGGCGATTGAACAACGATTTCTCGCATTCAACTATTTCAATTATCTTGATTATTATTAAATATTTAATCGTACGTTTTCAGAGTCACTACTCTATAAAGAAGGCCGCACACTGGTTGGGTTTTGGCACCGAGAGCGTCATAATCATAAAAACGAACGATCAGGGACAAATGCTAGTTCCCGAACTAGAAGCTGCTATCAAGAGGGAGCAAGGAGCTGGCAGACGAGCTCTCCTAGTGAATGCCACTGCTGGTACCACGGTGCTTGGAGCCATCGATGACCTGGAAGCGATCTCGAAGATCTGTAAGCAATACGACGTGTGGATGCATGTTGATGTGAGTTAAACTTTTTGCCATATTTAACCTGTTAACCGCCACAGTTTCAACCTCTGTCTACTACCGAACATTGGCTTCAAAAGATTATCACAATCAATATGGGTTTGAGCTATTCCATGGTTTTAGTAATGTTTTGTACCCTATTTCCTTTCAGGCTTGCTGGGGAGGAAGTTTAATACTGTCACAGAATCATGCGAGTAAACTAAACGGAATTCAAAGGTAGGTAAATACACATCTTTATATCAAAACATGTTAATTATTCTTTAAAAGTAATCTACATATTATAAGGTGTACTCTTTAAAAGTAAGGATACAGCAGAATTGTGATGGGTACCTAGAGTGGTTTATTTCACAAATTCGTTCATGTTAATGAAAGCTTTATTTTCCCTGTCCAAATATTTCGTTGAGCCGTTAGAGGGATTAGAAAGTAAAAAAAAAAGGCTTGCCACGTATGCGTAACGTATCCGTTTCTAATTACAATTAGCGAACAAAAAATGCGAGAAATGTTTGAAGACAAAAAAAGCCTTTAAACAGCAGTTGGTGAAATGTGAACTTAATTTTATTAATAAACAATAACAACACTTGAAGTACTTGTAGATGATGATGATATTTAATTGAATTCTTCTTCTTCTATTCCGTATCACCCTTCTAGTGACAGTAAAGTAATTTACATTTCTGTCCAGCGCCGACTCCATTTTGTTTTTGTTGCGCGGGCGTTATTTCAATTGCGTATTACCTTTTGGGGGTCGACCGCCTAACTCTCTCGCTTTCGATCGCTTTGAAGGCGAGGCGAGGAGGAGGCGTCATCTTGTCATTTCGAAAGCAATATAAAAGCAATATCGAAAGCTATAGGCTATAGCTTTCGATATTATTCGACATTATATTTCGATATCATATTAGAAAGCGAGGCGAGGGTCTCGCTTTCAAAGCGATCGAAAGCGAGAGTGTTAGGCGGTTGGGGGGCTGGTTTGATTCCAGGCTGGATCGGGTTGGCATTTAATTTTTTCACTACATTTTATCTACATCTATATGTATATCTATACTACTGTATAAATCTGTAGGCTCTGTCTGTGCATGCAATTTTGCTGACAAATTTTGGGATAAATATTCGTTTTATGACTCACTGACACCAATTCTACGATTTTTGACATTTTTGTCTGTCTGTATGTCCTCTTATAACTCAAGAACGGCTTGACCAATCTTGATGAAAATTTGTATGTAGTAAGAACATGAGATTGTGCTAATGATAGGCTATTTAACATGTTGGTATACTTAATAACTTTTTTATTTAGCATTAATTGATCCATTATTTTCGCACAGCGAAACGGGCGGTTGACAGCTAGTAATAATTACTATTTATATATAATTGTAAATAATGCAAAGATAACAATATTTCCTAGTGTATTTCAAGTCACTTTTAATTTTGCAATCACCGGTGAAATTAAAAAATCGCCCCTTGTAAGCTGAGTTGCATTTGTCTCCAGCGCGGACTCCATTTCGTGGAACCCCCACAAGATGGTGGGCGCGCCGCTGCAGTGCTCCGTGTTTTTGGTGCGCGAGCGTGGTCTGCTTCACCAGTGCAACTGCGCGGCGGCCCAGTACCTGTTCCAGCAGGACAAGTTCTATGACGTGCGTCTAGACACGGGTGATAAGAGCGTGCAGTGCGGTAGAAAGGTTAGTAGATCCATGTGGTTTTTACTTAAATAGGTACATCATCATTATCTTGAGAAGCAACTTTCGAAAAGGCCGGCCATCGAATAGGTAACTAATATCGGTGCTTCGTAAGGCACGTAGCATGCAAAGCCGTTGCTCTCAGGGCTGATTCCATTTCGTGGAACCCTCTCCCCCCACACAAAAGATGGCGCGGCGGCCCAGTACTTGTTCCAGCAGGACAAGTTCTATATATGATGTGCATTTAGACACGGGTGATAAGAGCGTGCAGGGCGGGAGGAAGGTAAAATACAATATGCTTTTTAGGGTTCCGTAGTCAACAAGGAATCCTTATAGTTTCGCCATGTCTGTCTGTCTGTCTGTTTGTCTGTTTGTCCGTCAGAAGCCTAGCTTATGAGCTTATGACTCATAGTACTGGAAAGCTGTAATTTGGCATGGATATACATATTAATCACGCCGACAAAGTGGTGAAGTAAAATTTGTAAGTAAAGCGGGGATGTCATTTTTTTTTCTTGTCTACCCCATAGTGTAGGTTGTCGTTGAATAGCAATTTCAAAAATATTGCGGGTTTGTATAAACAGTTTTTTGATTGAGGCATCCGTTTGTGAACTATTAAGCTTTAAAGTGCAAAATTTTGTCAGAGTCAAGGGTCCCCCCCTGTCAGCCAAATCAGCAAAAATTCACGGTAGTTGTATATGACGAAGTTAAAAGGAGGCCCACTCGGCCACGGAGGCGTAAATATTAAATCCTTAATTATATTAAACATTTATTTTGACAGATAGACGCATTCAAGCTATGGATGATGTGGAAAGCCCGTGGGGACTTAGGCCTGAGCAATCTCACCGATCGCACCATGGACCTCGCTGCCTGGTGCTTGGGCCAAGTGTCTTCCACCGAAGGCTTCCGCCCGCTGACTGCGAGCCTACAGTGTCCCAACGTGTGCTTCTGGTACATCCCCACTTTCATGAGGGGGAAGGAGGAAGACGAGAAATGGTGGGAGCTGATGCACAAGGTAAGCACTTGATCTTGATTTTTTTTCTTAGCTCGTCTTCGTCTCACAGGTGAGACATCTTACCATCAGGATGTTAAGTGGCGAAAAGGCTAAAGGTGGCAGCGCCACTTCTTCAGAACTCTCAACTTCTAAAGAACTGGCAATCTTATCTCTGTCGTCGAAACACAACAACGCTACTACATTGATGTGATGGATATACTTAGATATGCTAGTGGTGGCTAGCTCTACCAACCCACCAAACCCAGGTAATTATGTACCTCCTCGAATTCTAATCCTGGATCAGAGGCCAGTCTATGAATCGTGTGGAAAGCCCGTGGCCTTAAGCCTGAGCTGTCTCACCGACCACACCATGTACATCGCTGCCTGGTGCTTGGGCCAAGTGTCTGCCACCAAAGACTTCCGCCCGCTGACTGCGAGCCTGCAATACACCAACGTGTGCTTATGGTACATCCCCTTATCTATTACGATTATGAGGGGGAGCTAATGAATAAGGTAAGCACTTGATCTTCATCACACTTAAATGAAACGCACTCAACAATAAACGAAAGCGTACTCTACCCGGAACCTTCAACTACTGAGAAACTGCATATCACCTCTCTAGCTGTTGGAACACAATAATGCTGCTAACATTGATGATGCGACACACTTAGATAAGATGGTGGTAGCTAAAGCTAGCTAGGTGAACGTACATGCCCTACCACCTACCAAACCGAGTACAATCATGTACTGCCTTCAAATCGAACCGTGGCTCTGAAACCAGTCTATGCACGTGCCTCAACGTGTGCTTCTGGTATATACCCAATTTCATGAGGGGGAAAGTATAGGACTGCCAGTGGTGGGAGTTAATGCTTGAGATACCAAGACTACAAAGCTTAGTCAGCTACATCACATAGATTATATGTCTCTCTTAGGAGCTCGATGGTGCGTGGTAAACGCGCTAGGTCTGCGACTTCTGAAGTTAAGTACTTTTTACAAAGACCGGTCATCAGATGGGTGACGGTAAATTCATCATCTCGAGTTCTTAAAGAAGCACATATAGCCGTTGGTCTCGGCTGCATTAGCAGTCGTTAACAACCACCAATCCGAACTGGGCCCACGTATTATTTCATGGTCCGTTTTCTCTGTGGGTTTTCATTTATAACAAAGGCTCGTGCCTCAGCAGTGGAGACATAAAAGTGAGCTGGGGATGATGAGGAGTTACCAAACACTTTACTTGCAGATAACGCCGAAGATCAAAGAGCTGTTGACGCTGTCTTCGCGCCTGATGGTAGCCTACTCGCCCGTGCGCCAGTACAAGAATTTCTTCCGACTGGCGTTCACCTTCCACCCTGAGATAGACCAGGCTCAGGTGCTGGGGATGCTGCGAGCCATCCAAGAGTGCGGAGAGGAAGTCTCCATGGCCATGTTAAAGTAGTTCTTAAGTAGGAGTATAAGGATATTGTATTTTAAAGTATACGTGAATATATAAAATACAGACCTTTCTTTAAAGAGATTGCTGTTGACCACAAACGGCCTTTACCATCTTTGACAACGAATAAATAGGTATAGTACGAGTATAATGTATAAATTACGATGCGTTCAGATAAATAGCAATTACAAAAACACAAATGTTGAAAAAATTTCCACGAGCAGGATTTGAACCTGCACCCTTCTGACTTACCGGGTCAGGTGCTCCTCCAATTGAGCTATCGTGGTTCTAACCAGCCCGCCGAAATTATTCAACATTATTTACTTTTTACTTTTAAAGCCAAAGGCGCCCATTCAATGTCAACAACTACCGTCATTAACATCCGATTATAATATTTTTACAAATACTAAAGATCAGTTAAGAAGTAGGCAAGCTATTATAAAATGTTTAAATAATTTTAACGCAAATTTTGTTGCGAAACAAATTACAAAAACACAAATGTTGAAAAAATTTCCACGAGCAGGATTTGAACCTGCACCCTTCTGACATACCGGGTCAGGTGCTCCTCCAATTTGTGTTTTTGTAATTTGTTTCGCAACAAAATTTGCGTTAAAATTATTTAAACATTTTAAATAGCAATTATTAAAAAAATATATATTTATAATTCTACCATTTTGTAAATGTGAAAAATAATACAATAGTATTACATACGTGTACCTACCTAAATTGCAATCGTTTATTTTATTATTTAACGACTTGCTGGTAATATTTGGTAATATTTGGTAATATATGACTTAAAATTCATATTGTTATTGCAGCTGTTAAAAGGAGACGTGTGTTGGCTTAGTGGCACCAGTGTTCGACACTTTAAGTCCAATGTTTGACACAATTTTCTTCGCAAAAAAATAACATAGATTTTTTTGCGAAAAAATTACAATTTGGAAAGAAACAAAGTGTTGATTAATTTCGATGAATTGGATTGAGCCACGATAGCATATTTGGTAGTGCACCTGACCTGGGGGCCGACCGCCTAACTCTCTCGCTTTCGATCGCTTTGAAGGCGGGGCGAGGAGGAGGCGTCATCTTATCATTTCGAAAGGAATATGAAAGCAATACCGAAAGCTATAGGCTATAGCTTTCGATATTATTCGATATTATATTTCGATATTATATTAGCGATCGAAAACGAGAGAGTTAGGCGGTTGGGGGGCAGGCATGTCATGATGTGCGGGTTCGAATCCCGCCCGCATACAGTTTTCTTCGTTCTAAATGTTTTAAACCATAGCAATAAGCAAATTTTCTTGCTTCGACCATGGCTTCGACTAAAACAACTTTAAACAAGTCTCTCACAAACATGGACCATAACGATTGGCAAATAGGTAGCGCTAAATTTACGCCATGTTTGAAAAGAGATATTACTTAAAAAAACCTATAGGTATTAAAGACTTTGAAAGTTAAATTAAAATTAGTTTATTAGTTTGAAAGAACAACTTTGAAAGTTTGTATGAGAATATATATATATTTTATATATAAATAAATAAAAATAAATGTTTCCCACACTCACACCAATTATCTAGCCCCAAGAAAAGCTTCCTTAAGAAACTCGATAAATGGTTAACTAGACAACGGATAAACAAACTTAATATACTTAAATATATACTATTATATATGTATAGGAAACACCCAGATCCGAAACAATTTAGGTAGAAAAACAGGTATTTCTAAATTGATCCGACCGGGGATCGAACCCGGGACCTCAGAGATGGCGACACCATGAAAACCGGTGTGCAAGCCACTCGACCTAGAAAGTCGTCAGAGGTAGTATTTGTATATGGAATAATGTAATAATTTCTTATGCGGCCAAAGAGTCCATCTATTCCTAGTTGATGCTCTGTGTTAGGTTTGGTGGTCAGAAGTCTACGTTGTCGACGATCCAGCCGAGGTACTTGTCGACGCGAGTGTAGATGCCGGGGTGGGTGGGCTCGCCGCAGCCCTTGCCCCACGATACCACGCCGACTATGGCCCAGCGCCCACTCGGCATCTGGTACATCAGTGGGCCTCCACTGTCTCCCTGCAAAACATAATTGTAAAGTCAAAACTTCGAATAACAATTACTTATGCATTTCTTAAAATTATTGTAAAATGGTAGTTTACAATTTTCAGTTAATTGTATACCTACAATTAAATTTAAATAACGATTAAAAATTTGTGTAGGCATATTCATATTGCCACATGATCCCATTTTTAGATCTGTTGTTTTCTAAGATATTGGTAAAAACTTTAAACATATGTTTAATCGATGAAACTTAAAAAACTTAAAAAGCTAAAGCTAATATAAAGCCGGGAGCTTTCTTCTTCTCCACAAAATGTTTCTAACCATTCATATTAATTTTCTTAGATCTCCATGCAATGCTAGTACCTACTTAGTTCAATTTACGGACGTTGTGGCGCTATACCAATGTCCATACAACTTGTTTTTTTACATTACTATACGAATTTTATAAATGTCTGTACTAGGCCCATTTCTTTAAACGCGGAACCCATCTGATATAAATATACCCACTAAAAGAACCATTCTTTACCTGACAAGAGTCCTTGCCGCCTTCCGGCCCGCCTGCGCAAATGCTCTCATCGAACACGGAGTCCACAAAGGCTTCCACGCAACGCTGGTGATCCCACACTGGCACTGACACTTCCATCAGGATGGTGCTGTGCGGTCCGCCGTAGGACTGGGTGCCCCACCCTGGAATCACATAAAGGTCTTGACTTCACCAAATGGGAGATGGGCCGAGAGCAGAGATGAGACGTTATCAACCAATAAGTGATGGGCCAGTGAGTGAAAAATTTAATCTTATTGGTTTTTATGTCTTCTCTCTCCTCTCCGCCGATTTTATAGTTTTTTTTTTTTTTTATACATAGCACGGCAAATGACTCCATTTCACCTGATGTTAAGTGAATATGGAATCCAAATGCGATGACAACTGGTGCAGCGTGAAAATAACGCAGCATCAGTTACCCTCACTCTGCCGGCCCACAAGGTGCCTCTTCACGCCTCGTTTGAAGGACCCCATATCATAGGAAGGAGGGAAAACGTGTGCAGGCAAACTATTCCATGTTTTGGAAGTGCGACAAAAAAATGAGTCACCAAATTTCTTAGTGCGTGATGGAATATTTGAGACAGTGAAGCGGTGACTCCGGAGAGCAGCACGCGTACTCCTATGGAGGAAGGGAGAAGGAGGGATGAGGTCAAAGAGTTCTTCAGAGCACTCGCCATGGTATAAGCGGTAAAACACGCTGAGTGACGCAATATCTCTACGCAATTGCAGAGTTTCGAGAGTATTTGTGACTTCTGCGTTGCCGATAATGCGTACAGCGCGACGCTGCAATTTGTCCAAAGCATCGAGAAGGTACTTTGCGGAACCGTCCCAGATGTGCGAGCAATACTCCACGCAAGACCGTACCTGTGTCTTGTACAAAAGGCACAACTGGTCAGGCGTAAAGAATCGCCGCACCCTGTTCAGAATACCGAGTTTTCGTGAGGCTGTTTTGATCACGGCTTCGATGTAGTCTCTTTGGTTTGGTTTTAATGCAACGGGGAAAAATGCGTCACACATATCCGCGTGTCCGAGACTCATGGCCTCCGATATTTACCCGAATAGAATAATTATGTTAAAATTAGGAAACTGACACCTTTGTGAGCGTTTAAACAAACCAGAATCGAGGATGCCTTGCCCTGTGAACAGAAAGACGTTCTGCTTCGTCGCAATCATAAAAAGATACTGACTACTTGCCTCGTGGTCTAGCGGTTGGTTCGGCCACCCCTCTCGAAATAAGGATCCTATTTGATATAAGCGTATTAGCTTTCAGGGTAGGTTATCAATGTGTTATTAACGCATTGAAAAGAATCCCTATAAAGTAAATAAACGGACTACTCACCAATGACAATGACGTTTTCATCAGTCAGTTCAATCCCCAACGGAGGCAGACAGATAGGCCACACATAAGTGTTGAACACAGCAGGTCTATGCAGCTTGAGGAGCGCGATGTCGTTGTGGTAGCTGGGCATCTCGAAGCCAGAGTGCTGACGCTTCTCGACTACCCTGAAGTTGTAGGAGCGGGAGTCGTTCGTGCGCCTCAGGTCGTATTCACCCAGGCGTGCATGTAACTCCTCAGCTTTCCACCTGGAGAATGGACGTTTTTCTATGTAATCACCAGCTCATTTTTATGTTCCCACTGCTGGGGCACGAGCTTTTTCCCATGGATGGAAACAACACAGCCCCCCGACCGCCTAACTCGATTGCTTGCGATTGCTTTGGTTACGTGTATAGTTTATGACGTCATCTTGTCATTTCGTACCGCCTATGAAAGCAATATCGAAAGCCATAGCCAAGATAACGTCATCAGACTAAACGTCATGTAGCTAAATGACAAGATGACGTCATAAACTATACACGTAGCGAAAGCAATCGAAAGAAATCGAGTTAGGCGGTCGGAGAGCTGGCCATAAACCACCAGGCAGGCCCAGTGCGGTTGATTGATGTGGATTCTTTATATTACTAAGAAGCAAACGATAGTTTAGAGCTAATATTAATAAATAAATAAATAAATGTTTTCCACACTCACACCAATTATCTAGCCCCAAGAAAAGCTTCCTCAAGAAACTCGTTATATGGTTAACTAGACAACGGATAAACATACTTAATATACTTAAATACATACTTATTATACATAGGAAACACCCAGACCCGAAACAATTTAGAAAAACAGGTATTTGTAAATTGATCCGACCGGGGATCGAACCCGGGACCTCAGAGATGGCGACACCATGAAAACCGGTGTGCAAGCCACTCGACCAAGGAGGTCGTCAATATTATTCGTATGTAGTGTTCACTTCAAAAAGGTCCTGCACAGTGGTCCTGTGTCTGGGTAAATCTGGTCTGGTCACCAGACCTCTAAGAGACTATTGTGTATTTTATTTGCCATTTAATCCTGAGTTATGTCACCAGAAGGCGCTGCTTAAATGCCGTGTTCGAAAGGCAAATAAAACTAGAACGAGCGTACTGGGCACGCATACTATTATATTACTAAGAAAGGTTTAATGTAATGGTTTTAATTTGCTTTAACAAAAAACATTAAAATAACCTCCGAGTGCAGTGCGCCGCAGTGAGGACATGCCTGTCAGTGATCAGAGCACCGCCGCAGTATTGTTCGAAGCCGTCGGGCGTGACAGAGGCCATCCAGGGCCACTCGCGGGGGTTAGCGGGCCGGGACCCCACCAAGCGGGTGTGCGCCCTCGTGCTGAGGCCGCAGCCTGAAATATGACTGACTTGAAGGCAAGCTCGCTGGTGTAGTGCAGCGGTCAGCAACGGGAGACCTTGTACTGAGAAGAACCGGCAAGAAACCTAGAAGGGCGTCGAAACCCGGACCGCCAAATATTGTCAAATATATCTACATAATTTTAATCTATATACATGTAATGACTTGTCCTGACTGATTCATCATCGCCGAGCCGAAACCGCTGAAGCTAATTAGATGAAATTTAGACTATACCTAGATTAATTGAGTGATGTAACCAGCCACTAAGAAAGGATTTTACGGAAATCATACCCTAAGGGGGTCAAATAGGGGGTGTAAGTTTGTATGAAAGTCCGTCAGTTTTTAAGTAAAATACTGACATGAAAATTGGTATTTGGCTTTATGAAAAGAAATAAAGAATGACGTGTCTCAGGAATTTTGTTTATTTTCCTTGTAAGGAGTAGAAAAGTGAAGAAAGCTTTTTTAAAGTAAGAAGTATAATAATGAATAATTTAAACGATCTTTAGATTTTTCAATAAAAATATAGAATGACGTGTTTTAGCATTTTTGGAAAAACCTCCCCTAAAGGTGAAATAGGGGTTTAAAGTTTATATGGAAATCTGTCATTATAAAAGTTTAATCCACGGACTGACTAATATGAACGTACCTTAAATCCAGTTTTGCCTTTATTACAAACAATCACACGTCGTGTACGAAAGCGAAGCCGGGAGCTTTAAAAGCTAGTGTTTTAATATAACTATTGACCTCACCTTGAGCCACACACGCACTTAACTCATTCTTACATACATGCACTCCACATTTGCGCATTGCACCGTTCAATAATTAATAAATCTATTATTTGTTATTGTCAGAATCATGCTGTTAATCATAATTGTTTGTAATGAATAGCCGCATTGTTACCCTTGCTAACCCTAGAGAATTGACCCCCACGAGCCAGGCCTAGCCTAGTGTGGGAGTCATTGTACACTCATGTAACACGGCTTAGTAATATTTTTGGTAAATAAAAAAACATTTTCACATTTTTTTTTTCATATTAGTAACGGTTGAAAGTCAAGTAGAAAGCAAAGTAAAAAATAGTACTTAGTCGTTATCATTTTTTTTCTGAACCTCGATACATTTTTTTAACAGTATCCGAACCCTACTTAAAACTTCTTGCCGACCCCTGGTATAGTGGCTTACGCATTTTGGTTGCTTTCTTCCAAGTTAATCAACTTTCGCTATTCCGGGGTCATAGGATAGGTAGAATTAAAATCTCTCCGACTCCTCCCTGTTTCAAATCGCAATGTTTTGGACGCACGCAATTCGAATGCGCTCGTCACTGTACCATTACGATCGTTTATTATGCTAAGCACGTAACTTAACTTAACTTATTTCTCATGATTATTAACTAGCCACCGCCCGCAACTTCGTCCACATTTTACACTTGTATTCCGTGATCCTACGGAAAATCTCGTCTTATTTTTTGCTTACGGCTTGAAAATTTCAGCGTTCAGGTCACCGGGTTTGGGCTGGGCGTTGATGAGTCAGGACTTTCCCATTTTTAAGGTATGTATTGATTGTATACTTGCTTACTTGCCTCTGTCACATTAAGTAGTTAAGGATTTCGGGTGGAGTGAGTTTCCACCATGATAGTTAAAAATGTATTTGATTGTTTAATGTAGTTTATTTCAAGAGAAGTAATACCTACCGTTTACTTCTTTTATAATATTATTCTCAACTAATGGATAATTAGAAAAATTTATTCATTCCATTTACCTTACAAGTACTTCTAAGATTGCGCTTGATTGCTAGTTTATTTGATACACAAAATAAGGAGGTTGAAACTAGTTCGACAGCGTAGTGCCTATAGCGCGTACATACTGCAATCTCGCAAGTTAAACAACTCTACGATACCGAATCACCGGACAGGTCAAAGATCCGGTGATGCTGTAAAGGCCATCACCATCACCAGTTCATATACGTCCCCACTGCTGGGGCACGAGCCTTCCCTATGAAATCATAGGGAGAACGGGTCATAAACCACCACGCAGGGCCACTGTGGGTTGGGGTTGTTAACAACTGCTAATACAGCCGGGACCAACGGCTTTACGTGCCTTCCGGAGGAACACGGAGGAGCTCGAGATGATAAATCTTTGGTCACCCATTCGATGACCGGCCTTTGTGAAAATTGCTTAACCTTAGCAAGCGCAGACCGGGCGCGTTAACCACTGCGCCATCGAGATTCTCCTGTAAAGGCCTGTAAAGGTTGAAGGCCGCCTGAGTCTAACAGCACTCTCATAACAAAACCAGAAGGCTGACCAAATTTCGAAAATACTCGGCTTATGTCGTGAAATGACAGTCGTTTAAACCCATCAACTCGCATTAGACTAGCGTGGTGCGTTAGGACCCAATCTCCCCTGTTCATGTGGACAATGAGGCATTCCTGTCTCCAACAGTGGATCGTTCAAATCATGGCATGGTGATTCTGTTGGTAATCTTTCAAGAAATAAAACGCATGATAGCAATCTAAAAGCACTTTAATAGCTACTACGGACCTCTGTTCTCAGCCCTTCTGACTTTAAGGATTGCCTCGTTGTCTTCTTCCCGGGGTGCTGTGGCTGGTAGATCACCAGCTAAGGCACGTTCACCAGGTTCCGCAAACTCGTCTGGGCAGCATACGCCAATGGAGCTGTGAATACCAAGAAATAATTAATTATATTACACAAAACAAGTGTTACGTGAAGAAGTTACTGGTAAAAAAAAAAATACAACAAAAAGCTTTAAGTCTCCTTCATGTTTTAATGGGTAGAGTAGAGTCCTAGCCACCTACCACCCTCTTATTGTCTGTCGCCATATCAATAGTGTTAGTATTGTTGTGATCCAACAGTTAGACGGTTAGCTTATACCACGGCGAGTGCTCTGAAGAACTCTTTGACCTTATCCCACATTCTCCCTTCCTCCATAGGAGTACGCGTGCTGCTCTCCGGAGTAACCGCTGTACTGTCTCGAACATTCCATCACGCACAAAGAAATTTGGTGACTCGTTTCTTTGTCGCACTTCCAAAAAATGGAATAGTCTACCAGCACACGTTTTCCCTCCTTCCTATAACATAGGATCCTTCAAACGAGGCGTGAAGAGGCACCTTGTGGGCCGGCAGGGTGAGGGTGACTGATGCTGCGTTCTTTCACGCTGCACCAGCTGTCCTTGCGTCTGGACTCCGTTTCTACTTAACATCAGGTGGAGTGGAGTCATTTGCTGAGCTATGAATAAAAAAAAGAGAGAAGATAGTCACTTACTCAGTGTTAAACAACAGTGACACAGATATTTCTAGACTCTATAATATATATGCAAGTACATGGCGAAATTATGATATTCACGGTCAATGTATCATGTCACCTAATCTCCTGTAACCTAAATCACAAAGTAGATAAAATAAAAATTCAAAGAGTCTTCCGGAGTCTCGGTAGCTCAGCGGTCAGAGCATTGGATCGGTTATCCAAAGGTCGTGGGTTCGAAACCCACTCGAGCTTTTTAGACTGGTTGATTTTTTCTAGTAAAATTTTATTAAATAATAATAATATTCAGTCCCGGATCTACGATTTCTTCGAACCGGGGCAAAAACTTGATAGTGGCGCCCCCTCCCTTTCAGTGTTTGAGAAAAACTGTTAAAACTGACAAATGAGTAGCATTTTTTGTGACCATTTGTGAAAATAATAATCCTTTAATAAATTTAAACTTTTTATTATCTATTTGTTAATAGCGCATAGACAATCAACCACATAAAAAACAGTGTTTGTCACTTGACGTTCGAATGTACGAATCTGTTCAGCTCGGCTCGTATAGATGTGACGGGGACTCCTCTGGCAGAAAGATCACGCACACTATGCACGCGTTCAAAAAAAAATTACTTGATCTGTTAAGATGCGTTCATAAATCACTTAGTATGTGTTCAAAAACTAACTGGGCGTTTGGAAATACAAAAGTTTGTTTTTCAAACATATTATATTTAGATTCGATTACTTGATAAAAACCTATAAGATTGTAGGAAAAGAGGCTTCACTTGTTCGATATTTCGAATTCTTGTCTCATGGATTTGGCGCCTCCATGTAACTGCCGCCCGGGGCAAGCGCCCCGGTTTGCCCCCCCCCCCCCCTTCCTTAGATCCGGGGCTACTCATATTAAATTAATGTACAAAATAAAGTCAAGTTGCATAACTCACGAGCGCTTTATAATGCAGAGGTAGTCCATGAACTTGCCGAAGTCCGCCTTGAAGTCGTCCTGCACACAGTAGTGCAGGTGCCTGCAGTGGCCCGTCTTGCCGTTTGGCAGTAGACACTCCTGATGAGCTATATTGGGCTGGACATAGAACATATATTTAGTTTTAACGGAAAACCGGAATATGCAGAAACCGGAAAACGCAATGTGGGCAGGCATCCATCAAGGTGAACCAACGATCTGGTAAATGTCGCGGGAAGCCGCTGGATGCGAGCAGCACATAACCGGTCGTTGTGGAGATCGTTGCCTTTGATCCAGCAGTGGACTTCTGTTGACTGAGATGATGATGATTTTGTTTTTATGATACTACTAGCTTTTTGCCGGTCATGATAAGTATTTGTCTTGTCTAATGGCAATAATGCAACTTTTCTCTGTTTGACTGTGTGCAAAAGCTTCTGTTCTGGCTGACTCGTCTTAGGACTTCCGTAATACATAACAATGCAAGGTTAATTAGTCTCTTTCTTCTTCCCTTTCCAAAGAGCCAAGCTCTTGTTTGTGTAGCCTTTTCCATTAATCTCTATCCCAAGTTAATTAATTGTCAATGTAAAATGTAAAACATCTTCTTCAAGTCCTTTAAGGTACCCACTTAAAAGGTACTTTCTCTCACGCCGACACGCTAATGTCCGACGCGAGTACTATATTGTTGGTGCAGTACGTAATTGATATGCAAATTACGATATGTTAGCCTAGAAATCAATTGGCAGTTCAGTCGCGCCGGCGAGGCGCCACTCACAGGAATTTCCTATCACTGCCCGAAGGCGGTTACCTAGTTGATTACGCCTCACTCTTAGGCGACTCACACACGATGACGGATGTTGTAGCGACAAAAAACTGTCTCCACATTCGATCTACCACCCAATTGACTGTCTTCCAGCTTTTGAGCTGTGCAGACAAAGATTGGACTGGAATCCCGAAGCTAAATACGAACGCTAAGTAGCGTGAATGCGGCTTTTACATCGCAATGAGTTATTTAAAACCTCGCGTTGTCTCGCGTCATCGTCAGTGCAAAGTGCAATTAGCATGCGGCAGCCGAATTGTCGTCCGTCAATACGGCACACGGGAGTCGCAGAGACGTGCGGCTTTTTGTGAAAAAATCCCGATCCTAAAAATGCCACTACACAATCACATGATACACAAAACGTGCACACTCGCATAGGCCGAAGACACCGTGCCCGTAGAGCAAAAGTATGAAGCGTTCAATACCAGTGACAGACATGTACGCTTCTCCCCACTCCTACGACCCGGTCTTCCGAGCCGAGGTCCAGGCCTTTAGAGGCGCCCTCAGGCTCCGCTTCATCCGTCATCCGTCGTCCGTCATCCGTCATCCGTCGTCCGTCATCATGTGTGAATCGCCTTACGGCAAACCCATCAATCAGGCTGCGCGTCGCATAAAACTGAATGAAGTTGTAAACTTTGAAAAGTTACGATTTGGGATTTAACGAGCAGTATTTCACCAGATCAACGTTCGATCGTAATCGTGTTGTTGTGGGTGCCTGCGAAAATGGTGATGCAATGAGGACCTAAGTAGTATGAGTTTAGCCACCATTAGACCAAATTTTGTATGGTATTAATGCAATTACAAGTTGGTAAAATTATCAACTTTATAATAGTTATCCCCTCGAGCGTCGATCGACCACCAGGTGGCCGATAACAATTAAAATTCTATTGTGTCTGGTATTCGCGCGCTCGAGCAGCTCTTATACATAAGTGATAAGTTTTTACTACTGGTTTTTACTGTTAACCCAATTTTGATCAATACGTGGACAAATCTGTAGTAAAATTTGTTTTGACCTCTAGCTGTTTTACCACAAAACGTTCGCTAAAGTTAGACAATGCTTAAAACGGATGCTGTCACTTTTTAGCTAATATTGTCAGACAGAGACATAATATTTTTAAACACGTAGGTATTTAGCCATTGTTTAACTTTAAACACTGTTTTTAGTAAGAATGCAAAGTGGCGTCTAAGTCGCCAAATATACCGCAATCTATCAGTATCTAGGTACCTAGGTATAGTTTGTTCATTATAGCTTGATACCTGTGACAGAAGTCATCAAACTCGAAGACGTGACTATTGTCTCTATTAAATAACATTCACGCGGGCCCAGTGCGGAATGGTGGTTGTTAACGACTGCTAATGCAGCCGGGACCAACGGCTTTACGTGCCTTCCGAAGCTCGGAGGAGCTCGAGATGATAAATTTTTTGGTCACCCATCCGATGACTGGCCTTTTCGAAAGTTGCTTAACGTCAGCAATCGCAGACCAGGCGCGTTAACCACTGCATCATCGAGCTCCTCGTCATCGTCATCCAGTAGGTATTTGAATGAAATTCTGAAAGCTGGTATCGAACAATGAGCTTACTGTGTCGAACACTGGGCGACTAGTGTGCCAGTTTCATTAGATATTCGATCACGTTAATGAATTCGAAAATTAGTATAGCATTGAAGCAAAGCCTCCTGGGTGCCAAGTGCGAGTTTCATGCGCCATTCGACAAAATGTTAACTCCTCTCGTGTGTCGCCAGGAGGCGCTGCTTCAATGCCATACAAATTATCGGTTTCGTTAACGTGTTTGAATACCATACAGCGGAACCATTACAGGGATGCGAGTAATATTTTGGAACATTTACTCCCAGTAAATGTTAGTACCTATTCCCTTTTTTATCTGTGTCGCGGCTGATTGTGCAAATGTAAATGTGCCAGTAGTGGCTGCGCCTGCGCCCACCACGGCGCCAGCTTCTAATTATTGTGGCGATCGACGAGATTGCGATCGGTTGTGACCACCTGACAAATATTAATTGCAACTGCCAGACCCCGCCATTATGGGGGAGTGATCAGAACTCGACTGTTGGCATATCATATCTAAGGTTACAAATTGATTTCCCTTTCGAATGATCTGTACCGTTTTGAGGTGGCTAGAGCGAGTTTCGTTCTTCGTTTGGTCATGGACTAATAAATATTACTAGCTGCTCCGGCGGACTTCGTACCGCATTTTTTTAAATATAGCCTATGTTACTCAGCGCTAATGTAGCATTCTAATGGTGAAAGAATTTTTTAGATCGGTCCAGTAGTTTTTGAGTTTATTCGTTGCAACCAAAAACTTGAAATGACCGATTCATAAAATTCTTTCACCATTAGAATGTTACATTAGCGCTGAGTAACATAGGCTATATTAAAAAAAAGGAAATGCGGTACGGAGTCCGCCGAGTCAGCTAGTAATATATAAATCTTCTGTGCGTGTGTATGTTATTGAACTCCTTCTAAACGGCTGGACCGATTTGGATGAAGTTTCCTGTGTGTGTCCAAGTGGGGATTCGAGAATGGTTTAGATTTACAATTGGACCCGGTAGGTGGCGCTGCTATAGAGGTCCATCATGGGATACGGGTGTGCGGACGAATGATTTGTTTGTTTTGTTGTCATGGAATTCCGCCGGTCAGCAAATAAGAATATAATATTACTTTTTGGCGATCAAAACAGTGCTGTCGACAATTGGAGTCACTTTGATAGATAATAATATGTACATATGTATATAAGTTTTAAAAAAAATAATATAGTCCTTATTCTCACCTTGCTAGGATCCATCTCGACGAACCGCTTGGTCCTGCCAGCGCCGACGTGCATGCCACCGGCCGCGAGCACGTCATCCCACGCGCGGCCGCTGAATCGGGCTGGGGGCGCCATAAAAAAACACCTTTTATCGTGGTTATATTTACTTGGACAATTAGGTAGACATATTGGTCGCGACAGCGGTGGTCTTGTTGACATGTGATATAGGTAATTTAGAATATTTAAATAGTGGTAGCAATTATGTATTCTGTGGTGGTATTAGTTGGTACAGACGCCTGAATTCAACTAATTCAAAACTAAATAAACCAGCAATCGAACTTGGGTCTTCCGCAATCCGGGCGGCTGCACTGACCTTCCTGGCTGGACGGGTCGGCATTTAAATTTTTCACTGTATTTTATAAATATTTAATGGGTTGTATTTAATCGATCACCAAAGTAACCTAACCTAACCTACAAAAATACTAAGTTAGCACCTAAACTACTATTTAGATGCTAACTTACCATTTTAGGTGCTAGCCTACTATTTTTTTGTGGATAAATTTATTATTTCTCATATTTAATTAGCACTTAAAAATAAAAAGTAAAATTTACTATCTAAAACCGCCATATTTCTTCAATAAATGTTCAAGTCTATTGAGAAAATTTGTTAGTTTTTTGTAGTAGTCTGCTGTGCAAGCCATTCTGGGTTTGGCAAAATTTATGGCGTGGTATTTAATCGATAATCATAGAAAAAATAATCACAATGCTATTTTATGTTCAAATGGTCAAACAGAAAGGGAGCATTTAGTAAGTAGTTAATAAAGTTTTGATTTAAAGGAGTTCAGCCGCTTAAGCCGATAACATGGTACATACCTTCCTACATACTATGTTATCAAAAAAAATAACAAAACAATATAATATCAAAACATTTTAAATGTTAATGTAATTTACTTCAATACAATTACATTGTATGCGACAGCGGTGGTCTTTAGACGGTACCATTTGGAATATTTAAATAGTGCAATGGCAAGGTTTTGCGAAGTTTATGAGATTATATAAATGAAAGAGGTATTTAACTATGTTTGGAGATTGTCGTAGGTAGTGCAGGCTGTGGAGCAGGGTACCTATATAATATGACTAGCTTTTGCTCGCGGCTTTGCTCACGTGGGCTACACGACTTGTGTTCAGTCGTAATAAAATGATGATGATGATGATGATCATGATTAAACATTAAGATTTGAATTTTTAATCAATATTTTTGTTCAACTCGTCCATGTGAGCTAGAATTAGTAAAAAAAGTGTCTAACACAAAACAACGTTATAAAGATCACTCTGTATAAGTACCTATATAAGTAGTTTTGGTCCGTTTTGAAACACCTGTACAAATAGTCATCCCCTATTTAGGGATCATTTTCAAAAATCCTGAAACACTTCATAATTTCTAACCAAGTCAAATACAGAAATTTAAGGAATGACAGAATTCCATACAAACTTTTCCACCCTTATTTCACCCCTCTAGGGGAGGTTTTACAAAAAATGCTAAAACATGTCATTCTTTATTTTTGTTGAAGAATCTATAGATCAATAAAATCATTTCTCTTTATAGTTTATTACTTTAAAAATAATTTATTAATTTACTTTAAAATTTCCCCAAAAAATAAACTTTTTCCCTTTTTCTTTAAAAAAATAAACAAAATTCCTGAGACACGTCATTCTTTATTTCTTTTCAAGAAGCCAAATATCAATTTTCATCTATTTTACTTCAAAACTGACGGACTTTCATACAAACTTTCACCCCCTATTTGACCCCCTTAGGGTGTGATTTCTGTAAAATCCTTTCTTAGTGGCTGGTTACGTCACTCAATTAACCTACAGTTCAAATTTCATCTAATCAGCTTCAGCAGTTTAGGCTCGGCGATGATGAATCAGTTAGGACAAGTCATTATATGCAAGTATATAGATTATGGTAATAAAAATAAAAAATAGTAATAATTTAATAATGTAACTAAAGACGCCTGCGCTCGATAGAGCAGATGGAGAGGAGCTCGATGGCGCAGTGGTTAACGCGCCCGGTCTGCGAGTGCTGAGGTTAAGCAACTTTCGCAAAGCCCGGTCATTGGATGGGTGACCAAAAATTTATCATCTCGAGCTTCAGAAGGCACGTAAAGTCGTTGGTTCCGGCTGCAATAGCAGTCGTTAACAACCACCAATCCGCATTGGGCCCGCGTGGTGGTTTATGGCCCGTTCTCCCTATCCATCCATAGGGAAGGCTCGTGCCCCAGTAGTGGAGACATCAAATGAGCTGATGATGATGATGAAGAAGACGCCTGCGCATCAATCAACCTATCCAAAACTGTCTTTTCTTCAATAAATGTTTAACCACATGTCTATTGAGTAAGTTTGAGAGTTCGTATAGTCAGGGTGCCTAGTGTGAGTTTTGTTTACTGTCCGTATTCATTCGATTACGTTTACGAAAACGAAAATTAGTATGGCATTGAAGCAGCGCCTCCTGGCGACATACGAGAAGAGTTAATATTTTGCCATACAAATTCTCGTTTTCGTTAACGTGATCGAATAGCGATTAAAACTCGCACTTGGCAACCTAATAGGCAGGCGTGTTGTACCTATGTAATACTGACTAGACTATTTGGAAGAGCTTCCCAAAATTTTGCTAGAAAAAATAAACCAGTCTCTGAAAGCTATAATAGTAATAAATAATAATAAATAATAAATGTTTCCCACACTCACACCAATTATCTAGCCCCAACAAGAGCTTCCTTAAGAAACTCGATAAAATGGTTAACTAGACAACGGATAAACATACTTAATATACTTAAATACATACTTATTATACATAGGAAACACCCAGACCCGAAACAATTTAGAAAAACAGGTATTTCTAAATTGACCCGACCGGGGATCGAACCCGGGACCTCAGAGATGGCGACACCATGAAAACCGGTGTGCAAGCCACTCGACCAAGGAGGTCGTCATATAGTGGGAATCGAAATCACAAAGTACTAGAAAAATTCAACAAGTCTTCTGGGGTCGTAGCTCAGCGGTCAGAGTATTGGACCGGTGTTATCCAAAGGTCTTGGGTTCGAATCCCATTCGAGCTTCCTGAGACTGGTTGATTTTATTTAGTAAAATTTTATCTTTTTACTACGAGTTCATTCAAATCTTCAAAATTCAAAATAATAAAATTAACTAGTTATACACATTTTAATTAAAGTTTTGACGTGACAACGTCTTATAATTCGATAGAGCCGGCTGCACACACGAAAAAGTTCGGCGTTACCTCGCTCTAAGGCGTTCCATGTAAGGCTTGAAGTGCAAGCGAGAGCGCGGAACGAGCGACAAAGAAGCACAATCGGCTGAGTAGAAATTTATCCGTGCTGCTGTGCAAGCCCGTGTCCGGCATCGCCACCGCGGTACTTACGATCGGGCGACGGCGATGGCGATGGCGACGGCGATGGCGACGGCGATGGCGATGGCGACGGCGATGGCGATGGCGATGGCGATGGCGATGGCGATGGCGATGGCGATGGCGATGGCGATGGCGATGGCGATGGAGATGGCGATGGCGATGGCGATGGCGATGGCGATGGCGATGGCGATGGCGATGGTGTTGACCCCCAACACCCCCCGACACCCCCAACACCTCCCGACACCTTCTTAAGACGTTGTCACGTTCAACTATCGTCAGTAAACCGACTTTACAGACAACAAATTTTTTTTTACCCAATTTGGCTTGCAAATAAGTTTAGAAAAAATATGCACGAGCGATTTGAGGCTGGCTGCCTGGATTCGAGCCGAGTCCCAATCAGACCATCTCTATCATAGTGGAGTATTCGATCCGTACAAATTATGTCGACATCATACTTACTAACTTTATGAGTTAAACAGATATTTTTTATTAGGATTGCTTTAAACAGTTTTAAAAATAACATCAAATAATCTTTCAATAGATATCGATAAAAACATCAAACGGTGACATCGTTTCTCACAGTATGTTATTTTGTGTATTTCGCTTAACGTGCGGTACTACAATAAAAGAAAACTTGTTTATACTCGTAAATACATACTCCTTACAAACCAACCTCCTTAACATTTTCCAATAAACTTTATAACTAAGTACTAACGGATGGATGATGTTAATACTGTGACCATAAGTAGCAGTTTGTGTTATAAATAATTGCCGCGCAAACCAGCGTGCACCGGACCTTGGGCCTATTCGAGATTAGAGTCGTGCGAATGCATATGAATTTATCGAGGCCGACGATGTGAGAACGTTGATCGCATGTTATTCATGGGTAATCAATGCTATAGTGCAGTGTTTTTCAGTCATTTTGGATACACGGGTCAAAGTGTGTATCCCAAGTTCCTCTGTATTTAAAAAGGCACGCTGAAAGTCAAAATCATAAACATCAACAGCTCATGCTATGTCCTCACTGCTGCTGTATGAGCATTGCTGAAGCACGATCCTTCCTATGGATGGAAACACTAAAGAAGGAGAATGGGCCATAAGCTAACACGCGGGCCCTGGAGGATTGGCAGATTGGTGATTGTGAACGTCTGTTAATGCAGCCGGGACTAACGGCTTACGTCCCTTCCGAAGCACGGAGGAGATTGAGAATCGGTTTTTGCGAAAGATGCTTCACTTCAGCCGTAGACTATTATCTCTTTTGCAATCGTGAATAAGAATAAGGATAAGAATAAGAAAACATTTATTGACACACACACACACACGCACCCTCACACACACACACACACACACACACACACACACACACACACACACACCCCCCCACACACACACACACACACACACACACACACACACACAATATTTCCCTATATTGAAATGAAAAAGCTTTTACAGATCTAACACGACTACTCGCTTTTATTACACATTTAATTGTATTCATTTGTATCCTGACTTTCGAAAACTTTACAGGGTCCGTGGTCCAAATTTCAAAATCAGGCCACTGCGACAGCCTACACGCTAGTTTTTTACTTGTGTGTCTTAGTACAAATATTGTCTTTCTAATTTAATATGGTCTGTATACTTAAGCTTAACTGTTATTTATACTAAACATACATACACTTGAAGTCATCTCCACCATCACCACTGACACTAATCACCAGAACAGCTAAGATAACCGTTTTCGCCGACATGCTGACTGCGTCGCCTGTCGCGGTGTGTGATTCTGGACATTCGCAATTTGCAAAACGGATACAGCAGCACTGATAATGTTCAGTGTGCTGTTTAATCCACAGGATGCCACGTCCAGATAGCGATATTAATATAAAGAGAATAAAAATATGGAGCAAAATATTGTTTGGATCGTTTAGGCACAGTACCTACAATAGATATACAATTGGGCTCGGTCGTATATCAGCGTTGCAGGTGATGTTCACGCTGCAATATGTGTTGAGTGCATGGTTTGCACATTTCAGCAAGTGTGAAGTAAAAGGATAAGGAAGCCGGGGCTATGGTCTGGACCATAGCCCCGGCTTAATCATCGAACCGCACTTGGTAAGCCTGGTAACAAGCCAACACCCTTCAATTATTGAAGCGATGATTTGATTTCAATAATGGCCGCCTTAGCCAATCATGTGGGGGACTTAGAATCTACTTTATTAAAAAAAGGATAAGAATATCCAACAAGGTGGACCGACGATCTGGTAAAGATCGCGGGAAGCCGCTGGATGCGAACAGCACAAAACCGGTCGTTGTGGAGATCCTTGGAGGAGGCCTTTGTCCAGCAGTGGACGTCTTTTGGCTGAGATGATGATGATGATGATGGCGGACAAAGACTGCGTTATCAAAAACTGACCTTTGTTTGCCAACTCATTAAAACAAACAAGAAAGCAGAGCAAGGCAAGCTTGACAGCTGAAACAACGCCACATTCCTCGAGGCATTGTGTAGCTGTGTATGTTAATGTCCAAAATACTTACGCCCATGACTGCGACGCCACCTGTACTACTAACGTTAATTTAATTTACATAATCTGGGGACAGATTACCTTTAACATTGTATATGAATGTCAAAATGTGCTCAGCAGTTGCGTAAAATGGAACGGTGCCGGTGATTACATATTTGAAAGCTTAGCAGGTTAGCCGTCTTAACGCCGATGGGAGAATGTCCCTTTAGTTAGACCAATTATTGTTTTGACTATTTTTAATATTTTTTTTTACTTAAAGTGAAACTAGTCTGCGACACCAGTTCTAGTCGCCGTTAAATTAGAATTTCATTGCAATTTTACTGGATGACAGCTAGAAGTTATATAGGCTAGGTGGTGGTCAGTATTAAATTTTTGACATATCAACAATTCGAAATTTCGAATTTCGAAATTTGAAATAATATTTATTTATTATTTCGAATATTATTCCTTCAATCATCATTAAAAAATTGGGATTTTGAATGATTAAAGGAATAAAATTCGAAATAATAAATAAATAAACCGAAATTCTCAAGAGATCATGCTTCCTAAACAGAGAGAGATCACCTTCGTAAACAGAGTCGCGGGTTGTAGTGTAGTTAGGCGTGCAGTTAAGCACCCCAACTTCTATAATAATATAATATGTGTATGTAATCTAATGAAACATATAAATAACCTGTTTTACATACCTACACATCCATACAAAGCAGTGTATTATGATCAGTTTGTGGTTTCACTCGTCTCTTACGACTCCCTCCAGCAGACGGATGCCAGTTTTAAATATTTTCCCTGCATTTGAGAGTTCGTAGTTCACGTACAAATACCAAAGAGGTCGCAATTGAAACGGTACCGCCACAAAGTAAGAAGACCCACGGAAAGTAAGCTTCATACAAATGCGTTCGAGCAACTTACACATCGACAACAGCTCGCAACAGCAGCGCTAGGACTGTTCTGAGCTGATCCGAGATTCGTGTCCGTGAGAACTAGAGTTGCCAGATGGCCGGAACCCGCCGGGATTGTCCTGGAATACGAGCGTACGTCCTGGGTTCCGGAAAAGCATTTTTGCATCTAAAATACCACCAAATCGCAGCTATATTTTCGGCGCGGGGCGTGGGTAGCGGCGGCGGCTTTGAATTTATTCAAATGTTAAGCGGACTAGTCGACCCAAAAATGATTGCCGCTCCGAGAACAAATGATAAATATGATAATTAATCAGGTTAATGTAAATAAAGCTATGCTTGTATCTTCATTATTGGTTTTGTTTTTTGTCCCGGAATTCTTTTCAGCAAATCTGGCAACCCTAGTGAGAACACTCTCACAGACACGAATCTCGGATCAGCTCGGAACAGTCCTAGCGCAGACCCCAGCGTGTGCGTTGCTGAAGCGCGTTTGTATGAAGCTAACCTTTTTTTTGGAGAGAGATTGCTGATTGCCTCATACGGCATTTTCAGCTTCACCGGGCTTGTTTGGGGCGGAGATTGAGGGGGGGGGGGGAACTTAAAGTATTCCTCAAGCCGTGTGAAACAAAGCACCTTCGGAGGTTTTCTAGAGCGGCATCCCCGTGCCCTACTAGATTCTCCGAAGGGTTCGGATCGGATCAGAAGCTTACCTTCTATGGGTCTCCTTATTTTGTGGAACCACCCACACGCCGCTTAAAAAGGCCCAATAATACGAAACTGTCATCAAAATAGTTAAAACGCTCATTGCGTCTGATGAACGATGCGGGGCCCGATATCGTCGGAAACTTGCCCATAATATAAGGAAACTGCAGAAGGTAAGTTTTAAACGAACCCGCTCGAGCAACGCGCACGTAGACAACAGCTCACGGACGCGGAATTGCGCAACAGCTGCGCTCCAACTGTACCGCAGGCTTAATACCAAAAAGCAATCAGTTGCTAATTGTACAGCCGCTTGCACATCAACCTATACAAAACTGTCAAAGGACCATGAAGGATTTTGTATGAACCCCATGTCCCAACAGTCATAGGCTACGTGTCAATTTGTTAATTGGGACCCAAAAAAGTCTATAGTACCTGTGTTAGTTGCAAAAACTATTGGGTTTATATATAAAAAAAAAATAACTTTTCGGCAAAAATGTATTTAGTTGTAAACACAAATAATTTTTTTCCATAAACAAAAAAGCATATTTCACGTACACAAATGACGATTCTACATAGTGTAAGTGAAAAAGTAAAAAAAATAAAAAAAAAGCGAAACTTACCTTTTTTTATTCTGGAGAAAATTCCCTACGGAATCAACCCGCGGGTCGGGACTTAAAAAAAAGTTAGGTTAGGTTTTTCCCTGGGCTTTTAGTGGGTCGGCCGCACAACATCTCAGGTCAACCCCACATACCTCCGCGGGTGGCCCCGACCCGCAGGGGTTTGTGGGGTTACTAAAAGCCCAGGGAAAAACCTAACCTAACTTTTTTTTCATTGTCCTTTCTTCAATACATTTTCAACCATAAATATCTCTAAGTCATAAAGTTCAAAGTCTATTAAGGGGGTGCCGCGCGGAATTTCGAAAATTTACGTGTTTTTAAGTCACTGGTGCTAGGTCATATACATTAAAAGGACTAGTGTAGGTTAGCTTGATCCTTTCACAAGGCCATGGTTGTCTTGGAATTTGAAACAAATACCCAGAAACTGCATAAACAATACGTAAAAGTAATGATATCTAAAAACTTATTTCTTCAGAAACTTTGTAAATATAGCACAAATGAAACAATGATCCGACATCAAAATGTTTGTATTGATATTCCGCAGGCCACTGTTGTCTTATTTTTCAATTAAAAAATATGAATATGAAAATATTAAGACTTTTCTTATTTTTTACCCAAACGCCTATGATTTTACGAAAGTAAACATTGCTCTAATTAAATCACCAGCCTACTCTGTACAGATATTAGTGTGTGAGCGTATTTGTAGTCGTGCGCTGTTGTCACACCGCACTGCCACGCGCCGCTCGCTCGCTATCATAAAGAAACTTGAAACTCGCAGTTTTGCGTCCGCGCTGCACCCCCTTAAGGAAATTTGACAGTTTGTAATAGGTCGATGTGCGGCGTGTGTACAATTGCAACGCGACTGCTACTATGCGGTTGCTAAATTGGTATTACCGACACAAATCGCTTGAGTGAGCTGATCCGAGATTCGTGTCCGTGCTACGTGCTACTATATCTATGTGTGCGTAGCTGGAGCGCGGTATGTGTTATGCTTACCTGCTGGGTCTCATTATTTTGTGTCATGCCGTTCTAAATGTGGAAACGGCTTCCTACGCGATCCCTTCACCGCGTCGACTTATCAAACGGCCGAAGGACGGGGGACGAATGCAAACTAAGCGAGAATGCTAAAAATAGTCAACCTGCCCAACTGGATTGGGCTGGAAAATAGGGACAATTAGAATTATTAGTTATGCCATAATAAAATTCTCTGGTCGCCGGCGCCGCCGCCGTAACCGCGAATAATGTATGGCAAGTGTGCGGACAGCTTAAGTGCTAAGTTTTATTAAAAAAAAGATCGCGTCAACGAATACGAGAAATTGTATGATTTGGTATCCGCAGAAAAAGGTTATTCCGTACTTTTCTAAAAGAATTTTAAATATGCCAAATTTCAGTCCAACGGCAACGTGCATGCAATGTGCTTTTTCCTTCAGGTATTAATCTTAAAGTATAACTTTTCCTCGAGGAGCTCGATGGCGCAGTGGTTAACGCGCCCGGTCTGCGAGTGCTGAGGTTAAGCAACTTTGGCAAAGGCCGGTCGCCGTTGCCGAAAGCCGTTGGGCCCCGGCTGCATTAGCAGTCGTTAACAACCACCAATCCGCACTTGCCCGCGTGGTGGTTCATGGCCCGTTCTCCCTATCCATCCATAGGGAAGGCTCGTGCCCCAGCAGTGGGGACATAAATGAGCTGATGATGATGATGATAACTTTTCCGTACGTGTGTATGTCCCTTAACTCCTCCTAATTGGCTGGACTGATTTTGACGAAATTTTTGTATTTGTTTGACCTGGAATAGTTTAAGTTCAAAACTGGACCCGGTAGGTGGTGCTGCATTTAAGGTTCTAGGTTTTTTTAAAACATTGTACCGAATATCAACCATGATACGGGAGTTTACTGAAGCCATAGTAGAATGAAACAAGTAGGCTATCTTCATACATACGCACCGAGCGCGGCTTGTATGTGAGCGCAGCCGAGCCAACCCGTCCGTACGCATCGTCGCACGCACACACTGAAAAAGTTTATTGCTAATAATGCTGCGCCAGTCGCGACTGAGCCACGTAATGCCGCGCGCGCCTGCTTGTTTCGTCGCTGCGCCCGCCGCGCCGCTGCCGCTCGTAGGTTATATATAATTTGTGAAACGTAAGTCAACGATGGCTACAAAAAAATTCAGGAGATATTGCAGTGTTTACGGATGTCTAAATAGCAGCTTGTCAAATCCAGAATTGTCCTTCTTTACCTTACCTACCGAACAAGAACGGTGAGTACCTCCTGCCTAACCTAATTACATTATTTTGTGTTAGTTATTTACTAGGTACCGAAAGAGTTAAGTTCTGCTTCAGATTTCGTGGATTAGAGAGGTAAATACATGTACCTAAGGATTTGTAAGTTTAATTTATTAGATTACACGGTACACCCTACCGTGAAAACAAGGGACTAATTAGGTACAGTCAGACTAAACACTTTGGACTTTGTACCGCTTTTATGTTGTGGGCATAAGTACTAATATCGAACTGCAAGTGTTTACCGTGATGTGCTGTTGACCGTACCTACTTACCTATTGTAAGTTGTTGTGTTGTACAGTTAACAAACTACGTTTAGGTAGGTCGGGGGTTCTCTGGAATCCATGAATTCATATTTCTAAGTATATTCTTATTTTATATGTAGATACCTACCTCATTCTAATTAAAAGCGACAGCCCTACAAGTTTAGGTGATTATCGCTTGCTCGGGGGCCGAGTCGGCCTACTTGTTTCATTCTACTATGCTGAAGCGGACGAAGTCGTGAGTAGAATGCTAGTATATAAATAAGATTAGCCTCTTATCGCCGAATTTGAAGCGTGGTTTATGTATGGCAAGTGTGCAAAATTAAATGCTGAGTTTTATTTGCCAATCGATCACTCCAACGAAAACGAGGAAAAGAAATGGAGGAGGAGCTCGATAGATAAGTGGCTAATGTGATTGGTCTGCGATGGCTGAAGTTAAGGCGCTGGCAACTATGAAACATCGCTCTCTGTCGATCTGCATACAAGCAAAAGGGTGAGTGAGTAAGTGAGTGATCCAGTAGATTCTAAGAAGTCAAAAAACTTGAAAACACTATTTTTATAAAATCTAAATGATATATTTAAAATAGCGTTTTTCTAATAAGTAGATATATGCTTAATTTCATCGACGTACTAAAGTAAATAAAAAAGATAATCATGTAAATAAATAGATACTGTTTAGAGGTGACTTTGGATTTTTTTTCTATTGTTCTAATTTGCGTTTTAAAGACATAATATAATAAATAGAACCAAAAAAGAATGACATTGCTGTTAACATAGTCTATTATAACAGATATTTTTCTTGGCGTTGTATGTTCTATACTTGATTGCTATGAACAAAACGCCCTAGCTAGCTCCTTTTGAAGTTGTCTAAGAAATTCTTTAAGAACTTGTATATTCGGTTTTATTGCCTCGGGTTCGCACTTTGCTTTGCGTTGCGCTGGCGCCGACCCGACATTAATCTGCATAATGGGCGGTCAATATAATTGCGGTCGCATAGCGCCCTAAAGTATTCACCTGCAATACTCTAGATAAGCTCCAATGGTGAATTATTGCATAATATTCGGTATTTCTGTTTAAGTTAACTTATTAGAACTGAAAATTCTCTTATGATATTTTAAACTGTTCAATTCATCATCACCGGCTCTTTTTATATCCCACTGCTGAGGCGCGAGCCTTCCCTATGGATCATCATCATCATTTACTGCCATCTTCGTACTCTAGTTCTTAGTTTAATCGTTCATTTAGTTTAGAGAGCAGTGCACAAAACTTCCTGCGGTTCCATGTTGTACAAGATAGCTAGGGAGAACGGGCCATAAACCACCACGGTTACGACGGCTAATGCAGCTGGGACCAACAGCTTTAGGCTGCCTGCCAGAAATAGTAACCAATAGGATGATAGAGAGAAGATTTAATGCAATCCTATTGGTTAATATTTCTTCGCTTCTCCGCACCGTAGCCTTACGTACCTTACAATGCACAAAGGAGCTCTAGATGGTAAATTTTTGGTCATTCATCCGATGACTGGCCTTTTGGGAAAGTTGCTTACCTAACTTCAGCAATCGCTGACCGGCAGGATTATTACCGAAAAAGCGCGACTGCTCTAATTGCGGTTGATAAATTGGTATTACGAACACAAATCGCTAAATGTATTTAAACTATTACATATACAGTGTGTTAGTTAACACAAGAAACATATATAATCCTATGGTTGTTTATGCCTGGGTAAACATAAACAAATAAAAAAATACGGCGTAGACTGCCCGCGGCGTGGTACGCACCGGGACACGCTTCGCGAGGCGGGGATGAAAGCATGGCCTCGCGGGGTGCATGCGGTGTGCAAAGCAAAAAGTGACCAAAAATGTATCATCTCGAGCTCCTCCGTGCTTCGGAAGGCACGTCAAGCTGTTGGTCCCGGCTGCAGTAGCATCCGCACTGGGCCCGCGTGGTAGTTTATAGCCCGTAGGCTCGTGCCCCAGCAGTGGGGACATAAAATGAGCTGATGATGATGATGATGATGATGATGATGATGATGATGATGATGATGATGATGATGATGATGATGATGATCGATAATTGAGCGAATTGTGTCCATAAATGTGAAATTAACAACTGGTTGCGTTTTTTTCGGTAGTAAGTCTGCGGGGCGCGTTAACCACCACTGCGCAACAATAACAACTGTTGAATTAGTTTTGTAACACTATACTTAGGTACTACCTGTAAAGTACCTTGGCCGTACAGCGCCATCTAGCATCATTAACAAATATTTGAATTGTGGTTCAAAAAATTTAAATTGTAAAAATGTGAGATATTTATTTTAACCTTCCTCGGAGGTCTGCGGCTGCCAAACAATCAGAGGTGGCGGGTTTCTAGCGTTGGTATACATTATGTAGTACGGTACTTTAATTGTTTGAAAAATAGGGCTTGCTTTGGCTAGCTATTACAAGCCTGCCACCATACAACAACATTAGAGACTAGACAAGCGATTATTATTAGTAATTTAGTCTAGACAACGTTTCCTTGTTAGAAACATTTAAATCTTTATTCTAATGACATTGTTTTATATGCGTGCGATTATTAATGATGTAGGTACTTTGAATATATTTAACTAATAATATGTCTAACGAGTATAAACAGTTAATTTAGTTTATATTTAGTTAAGTATAAATTGAGTCCAACAGCAATCACTGCAATATGTTTTTTTGATGATTCAAAAGATACACTTTTGAATCATCAAAAAAACATATAAGTAATGTTTGTGATACTGTCTAATAATATAATGATCTATACTAATATTATAAAGAGGAAACCTTTGAATTTTTGTATGTATGTATGTTTGCAACGAATAAACTCACAAAAACTACTGGACACATTTAAAAAACTCTTTCACCGTTAGAATGAATAACATAATGAATTAGCGCTGAGTAACATAGGCTATATTAATAAAAAAAAGTATTAAATAAAATACTAAAAACGACAATTTAATTTTCCAATATAAATGATTTGTTTGTTTTGTTGATATATATTTAACTCAATGATGGAAACTGTCAAAGAGCGGTACGAAGTCCGCCGGGTCACCTAGTAATAAATTTTGACTTTATGACCAAAAGATGACTGCAGATTCTGTTTGGTCATTTCGCAGTAATATATTTGATTTAGTTGAAGGGTTCTTTGAGACCCTTTCCATTTTTCATGTAACCTGACTGTAGATAAGTTAGTGGCACCAGTGTTCGACACTTAAGGCCAGTGTTCGACACATAAGGCCAGTGTTCGACACAGTTTCGTTACCAAAAAACAACATAGATTTTCATTGCAGTTTCACAAGATGACTGTTAGAAATCACATGGTCTGTATTAAATTGTTACTTTAGCAATAATTAGAGAAACAGGGGTCAGAAACTGACTTTGAACCACAGGATTAGTAAGCTGAAGTGGCAGTGGGCCGGCCATATTAGCTGCAAAACCGATAACCGATGGGGTAAATGAGTTCTTGAGTGGAGACCGCGTATTGGTAAACGTAGTATAGGACGCCCTCAGACTAGGTGGAACGATGATCTTCGCAAGGTGGCTGGCAAGAGCTGGATGAGAGACGCGGGTCGTGTTCAGTGGCTTTTTTTTTTTTTTGAGAGAGTTTGCTGATTGCCTCAGACGGCATTTTCAGCTTCACCGGGCTTTTTTGGGGGCGGCGAGGAACGTAAAGGGTCCCTCAAGCCGTGTGAAACGAATCACCTTCGGAGGTTTTCTAGAGGGAACGGCATCGCGCACTAGTGCGCGTCCCCGTGCCCTACTAGATTCTCCGAAGGGTTCGGATTGGATCGGGGGGCGAAACTACCCGAGGGCGCCTCTAAAGGCTCGGACTCGGCTCGTGGAGGAGGAGAGAAGCGCCCAGGTACATGTCTGTACCTGGTATAGAGCGCGTGTGAACCGGTTCTTCGTACCCTTGTTCTACGAGTACGGTGTCTTGGACCTAAGCTAGTGGGCATGTTTAGTGTATTCTGTAAATGTGTAGTGACATTTAGAGGATCGGGCGGGGAGCTCAGTGGCGTGCACTTGGAGAGGCCTATGTCCAGCAGTGGATGTGTGTAGGCTGATGATGAACTGACTTTAGTCTTAAAGACCTAATTGCTAATTATTAAATAAAAAAAAATGTCGATCAATGGTAGGAACCACCTTATTTACTAAAAGTTATTAGTTTCATGTCTTATTGTTATCATAGTCATACTAAACACATGTCGCTGGCACATTATATAACAACATTCCATTATTATGACTCCTTGTTTTCATAATGTCTGCCTACGTCATCAATTTATAGCACAACGTTCTACAATTATGTCGCTTTTAATGTCTTTTAAAGTCAACAGCAAAACGCCGCCTCGGTGATCTAGTGGGCAGACCAACGGTATCACGGAGGTTCGATGCCATTCCCAGCGATTGTTATACGTTTGTGTACATACTTTGTTCGATATGTGGTAGGGCTTGAGCTCTTCCGTGCTTCGAAAGGCACGTAAAGCCGTTGGTCCCGGCTGCATCAACAGTCGGTTACAACTACCAACCCGCACTGGACTCGCGTGGTGGTTTATGGATCGTTCTCCCTATCCATCCATAGGGAAGGCTCGTGCCCCAGCAGTGGGCACATAAAATGAGCCGGTGATAGGGCTTGTTGGTCCGCCTGTCTAACTACCACCATTTTTCTTAAATATGTCGCCATAACATAAATTTTAATCATTGTTGTGTTTCAGCAGCTATACCTACCTAAACTACTCATACCTGTATTGAGATAATATAGCCAGTTCTTCAGTGGTTCAGGATTCTGGGTGAAATGATGGACGCGCTTCTATCTTCGGATTTATCATCATTTAACATCTGATGGGATTAAGGCTATGTGCTTACTCGTAAGGTATAAAAACAAAACATACTACAAACATGACACTTTTGTTTAACATACTAGTGGTCGCCCAGTGGTCGAAATTCGACCGTAATTTTATTAAGGCTGCACGGATTGTATCCTAAGCAATGAATAATTAAAAAAGATAGAATGTGAGTTTGGATTGGCATTGTACATATGCGTGTGTGTCAAATACATGGTAGTGTGTGTAATGTTTGTTTTAGTGATTTAATGTATTTTTTATGCATAATTAAACAAAATATTAACATTCTGCAATCCTTCTATATATGGTCACTTTTTATCAACTGCAAATATTTTGACAAATCATCTAATTATATCAGAGAAATAAGGACCTAGCATTTAAAAAAAAAATCAGGCTAGTTATTTTTTTTACTTTTCCTGACACAAAAATTGTAATATTTTTAAGAGCGGCCTCTCTGTCGGCTCTTTTGAATGAAACTAGGTGCACGTGTAAGCGGTGAAGGCATTGCGGCCTCTCTGTTTCGGCTCCTTTGAATTGAAAGTACCAAAAGTGCTTTATTTTTCTTTTTAATCGAAATGTCTTTTGGCGTTTTTCTTGAAAACTAGCGTATAAAAATTTAAGGTTTTATTCATAAAAATAGTTTATATATGTTGTTGAATTTATTCTCAAAATATTTGCAGTTGATAAAATGTGACCTTATATATAAACTATGAGTGTGCGAAATTTCATACTCCTCCGTCCGCTCAATTTTCGTTATAAGGGGTACTATAGTAACCGAGACTCCTTGCTCGGGCATACATGCTGGCAGCCGCCGTGGCCTGAATTCAAACGGTGTAGAATAAAAAGAGATGGAAGAAAAAAGAAGAATATCGCGGACTCGATGGACGGACCGCGACGACGATTGATTATTATTGTAATATTGAAAGTAATATAATATCTTGTGCTTTGTAAGCCTTTTTATTGAAGGTACAGGTTACATTACAAAGTTTTTGCTTCACGTATTAATATATAGATATTAGGTAACTGCTTTACTTAATTAGACAAAGACAATTTAATCTAATCTAATGACTTTGACTTTGACTTTGTACCTAACGCTGTGAATAGACGTGTATATAATCAAAGGGTACCTAACCTATATACATGCTATAGATTTCTGTTAAATATGTATATATTTAATTATAAACCGTAAGCAACATAATTACGAAAAGGCAAAACCAATTATCACCTCGGAAGTGAAAAAAAAAACTACTTTTGCAACCATCCTTGTTTTGCCTATGACTTAAATCAACAGAACAGATTTGGTTTATTTTCATATTGTGTTTAAAGCAGTTTCAATTCTTAAGAGCCCTTTCACACTTCGGTATCCCATACAAACTTTAAAGCTCTAATAGGGAAGATAGACGTTGTTAACAATAATTAATTCCAGAACATTAAAACTATTTTTTATTTGACATAAGCGTACTTTTCTGTTACCTAAAAAGTTTAAAAAAAAGCACTTAACTGACGGAACACATTAGTGACGTCATAGTTTCGTCCCTTTCACATAAGATTTCTATTTAAAAAAACGTTTTGATAGTTAAATAGATTCTCTATTGACTAACCAATCAACTACCTAATTCTTTCAAAGCCGATTTTACTGAAACTTTCCATCCAATCCAATCAGTCGTTTCCTCAATGCTGAGGATCGTGATGGTCACGGTCTGGTTGTAGAAACAAACACTCTCCATCACGCCCCGTCTGTGGAGTCAGTCCTGTAGCGGCTATGTGTGGTCTTGGTGATGATATCAGCTCATCCAGGAGGCGGTTTTGCTCGAGCTATGTTGACTGACAACTTCTTTTGAAGCTTTATATGGAAATAAAAAGATCATAAAAAAGCGTAACGGGATTCATGCAATTTAAAGTCCACTTTAAAAGTTTCTGTACATAGATGAACGCGGTTTTGGTTAGGAATGCAATGTCAATCTACGTACGGTCTGGATCGAGCATAAATATGTATACTCGCCGGTAAATAAACGGTACAACTTGGATATGTGGTCAAAGAGTTCTTGTGCAAGTACTCACCAGTAGCTCGTCAGGAACTGAAGACGTGATGGTTCTCGCTGCTTACTTCTAGGACACAAGCCGGCCGGCCACAATTTATAGATAAATAGTTCAATAATGTCTCACACACGATAGACTCAACAGGGTGTCAATTTGAACACCAAAATCCAATTTTTCTTTTATAAAATCGGTCGCGCTCAGACGCAGCGCGCGGCGGTGAAATCGTTCTGTCCCGGTCTTCTCGAAGATTCGGGCAGTTGTCCCGTAAGTGGGGGCGCCACTTTCTTCGTGAGTTCGTACCACACAAGGCGCGCCGATTGAATCGAGCGCTCTCATTGGCCAAACATACATAGTTGCACCATTTCGGGACTGCGTTTTGACACTGCATTGATTATTAATAATAAGGCGCGCGGATTCAGAGAATTATAGAAAAATTAAACGTTGGAAACGGAACATTCCGCCCACCAAAATACCAATGGGATTTTCCCGAAATTGAATGAAATCGGTAATTAAATAAAGATATGCTACAATTCACGATACTAATCTTAAAACTAAGTTACGTTTATTACAAGAGAGACGGTTATTCGGATGGTAGAGGGCACAGTTTTACCAGAGGCCTCTTAACAAGATGATCTCTAGCTGTCTTTACAGTAGCCACTCGAATTACTCCATCAGGCCCAGGATGTAAGGAAACTACGCGTCCTAATGCCCATTGGAGAGAAGATCGATTGTCGTCTTTGATAAGTACAATAGAATTTACGGTTAACGGTGTTGAGTCTTTGGTCCATTTTGCCCGCTGAGTTAACGCGTGTAAATATTCGTTTTTCCAACGTCTCCAAAACTGTTGTTGGAATGATTGGATCAGCTGCCAACGATTTAGGCGATGAAGGTTAACATCAGAGTAGTCTACATCTGGGACCGCTGTGAGAGGTTCCAGTGTAAGAAAATGACCAGGTGTAAGAACGTTTAGATCGTTAGGGTCCGAGCTTAAAGGACACAAAGGTCTGGAGTTTAAAATCGATTCGATCTGGGTGAAGAGTGTAGTGAGCTCTTCAAATGTTAGAGTTTGATCGCCAACAATCCGATATAAATGACTTTTCGCGGCTTTTACTTGAATTTCCCAGACTCCTCCAAAATGTGGAGAAGATGGGGGGTTACGTTTAAAGGCAATCCGTTCTGCGTTTGATGCTTGTTCCATGCATGCGGCCAGCTGTGAGGCTGCGCCAACGAAATTTGTGCCGCAATCAGAACGGATGACGTTACAACGGCCGCGACGAGAGACGAAACGGCGCAACGCAGCGATGAAGCCGTCGGTCGATAAGGTAGACACTACCTCAAGATGCACAGCTTTGGTGCTCACACAGACGAACAAGCACAGATACGCCTTATCGATTTTCGCACCACGATGGAGACCGAGCTTGATTTTAAAGGGGCCCGCGAAATCTACGCCTACATCAGAAAACGGTTTCGCCTGGTTAACGCGAAAGGCAGGAAGATCGCTCATAAACGGTTGCAATGGTTGCGGGCGGAGTCGATAGCATCGGATGCATCTTGAAAGGTGTTGTCGTACGGCACGCTTAGCCGCAAGTATCCAGAACTGCTGCAAGATCAGGTAATGTGTGGTGTTCAAACCAGGGTGAAGGTACTTCCGATGAATGGAGTCGATTACTGAGGATGTTAGCACACATTTCTTGGGCAACAATGCCGGGTGCCTGTGTTCGAACTCAAGGCCAGATCGAGCTAGCCGCCCGCCCACCCTGAGGATACCTTGGTCATCCAGGAATGGATTTAGTTTGCGGAGGTTGCGGGGCAACTGTTTCCGCGCTTTCAGTTTCGATATGACATCGAAGAAGAAGCGGTTCTGAAAGTGTTTGACGATCATTAGAAGCGCACGATGACGTTCAACGTCCGTTATGACGAGACTCTCAGGTCGTAAATCGGTATCACGTAAGTGAGCGTTAAACCTACGGATATAGGCTAGGATCCGACAAATTTTGTCTAAGGATGAAGACTTCTCGAACAGCTGATCGATTATTGATGATTTCTGGACGGTTTCAGTTTGGTCAGCGACGAGAACGGTACGACGCTGCTCGGGGAGCACGACGTTATCATTCGCCTGACCTTTAGATATGTCTGTTGGCCACTCAGACTGGGGCTGAGAGAGCCACTCGGGACCCGCCCACCATAGCTCGTTAGTCAAAAGTTCCGCTGGTAGCTGTCCGCGGGAGCAAACGTCCGCAGGGTTGGTCCTGGAGGGCACGTGCCTCCAGCATTCGGTAGGAACAGTGTCCTGAATGTGACTGACGCGGTTCGCGACGAAGGTTGCCCAACGCGAAGACGGTGATCGCAGCCACGCTAGAGTGACTGTAGAGTCACTCCAAAGGTAGGTCTCATGGACAGAAATTCGCATCGTGTCCTTGACGAACTTCATGAGGTCAGCGAGCAGAACCGCAGCGCACAATTCCAGGCGCGGCAGGGACTGCTTCTTCAAAGGTGCGACGCGAGCTCTTGCACAGACGAGGAAAATGCGAACCGAACCATCGGACTCTGGGACACGTAGATAAATGACGGCGCCGTACGCAAGTTCAGAGCTGTCACAGAACCCGTGAAGTTGATATGAGCGAGCACCTTCGATAACGAACTTGCGTGGAACCTTGAGCTCCTTGATTTGCGGAAGTTGTTGAGAGAAATCGTTCCACTGTGTGACGATTTCTGGTGGGGGTGTTTCGTCCCACGAAACGCCGAGGATCCAGAGCCTTTGAATTAAGCATTTGGCTTGGATTGTTAAAGGCGATAGGAACCCCAAAGGGTCAAAGACTCTGGCTACCTCGCTCAGAATCGTTCGTTTGGTACATGGTTGGTTTGACGGTTGAACGTTAAAAACGAACGAGTCTGAAGCAGGCTCCCATTTTGGGCCAAGAACCTTTACGGTTGTGTCTTCGGCTTCGGTAAATGGGATAGCTTCCGAAAGACACGCTTCTGAGGGTAGATCACTCAGAAGCTCAGGTCGATTGCTAATCCATTTTCGTAGCTCAAAACAGCCGAGGCCGAAAAAAGCTATAACTTGCGATTTGATGTCGCAGGCATCCTCCAGTGATGAACTTCCGGTTACGATGTCATCGATATAAATATCTGAAGTTAAGACGGTTTTGGCCGTGGGGTACTTGTGACCCTCGTCGTTGGCCAGCTGCTGGATGGTGCGACATGCCAAATATGGCGACGAAGATATTCCGTACGTAACGGTATTTAGAACATATTCTTGAAGAGGCTCATCCGGGTGAGCCCTCCAGAGAATACGCTGGTAATCACGGTGATGAGGAGCTACGTTAATTTGACGGTACATTTGGCGCACGTCCGCCATGAAGACGACTTCGTGCTCCCGGTAATGGAGAAGAATCTCCACGATGTTGGACTGCAACTTCGGACCAGTGAGTTGCGAATCGTTAAGCGATTTGGAGTTCGCGTCCTTTGCCGAGGCATCGAAGACCACGCGAAGCTTCGTCGTGGAGCTGTCGGGACGCAGAACGCAATGGTGCGGTATGTAGTACCTGCCTTGACTCATTTTCTTAGCAGGCACCAGGGTCATGTGACCACTTTCGATGTAGTCAGTCATGAAATCGGTATATTGTTGTTTTAACGATTGATCACGAGATAACCGCTTTTCAATGGCATGGAAGCGCCGTAAGGCTATGGCACGCGAGCCTTCAAAGAGGGGCTCAGCATTGTCCTTGAAAGGAAGGACTACGGTATACCTTCCGGTCTCGTCACGGTAGTGGTTGTTGGTGAAACTACTTTCACAAACATGCTCATCTGGGGTTAATCGGGATGAATTTGGAACGGTATCGATTTCCCAGAAACGTTGAATGATGTTGGTCAGGCTCTCGTCCATGCTCGGAGGGGCTACCCCCAATAAGCATGGAGAAGAAGATGCGAGCCGAGACTTCCCTAGAAGAAGCCAGCCGAAGACAGAGTTCAGGGCGCGCGGTTGAGACGCGTTGCCTTTCAAACGCTGTTCGAGCAACGACTCGGCGAAAACGTCGGCACCTAACAAGACATCGATCGGACCAGGAATATCAAAACCAGGATCTGCTAACGGTAATGTCTTGACATCCTTCCATCCATCCGTATTCAGTCTTGCGATAGGTTGGTCTCCGCAGATGCTCGGTATGATGAACATTTCGAGATTAAAGTTGACGTGATTATTGGCACCGACTTGGCACGTGACGATGCCATTGACTAAGGCTTTAGCCCCCCCTAAGCCATGAACGTTGGCACTAGCGGCTTTAGGCGTTAGGTTAAGTCGCTGGGCTGCGTGTGCTGTCAAGAAGTTATTTTGGCTCTCGGTATCGAAGAGCGCTCGAAAAGAGTGAAATTCGCCAAATGTGTCACGAATTTGAATTATGGCAGTAGCCAGTAGCACGGTTGTACTCGTAGACAGGTTCGACGAAGCTATTGTTTCCTTAGCCATTAAGGCTACTGATTGCGATTGGTTACCCGAGGTGTCGGGGTAGCTTGGCGCGTGGTCCCGGTGCAGCAGCGTGTGGTGTTTACGTTTACATGTTCGACACGAAAATATCGATGTGCACTCCCGCACTGAATGAGACGAATTAAGACAATTGTAGCACCATTTTCGTTCACCGGTCACAGCCATGCGCTCGTCCACAGACTTTGACAGGAAGGCGGTACAAGCCGCTATGTGCTGTTCTTTACCGCAGTAAGAGCACTTACGAATGACCTTGGAAGTGGTCGCGGCCTGAGGTGGTTTGTGGTTCGCGGTGGGAGCGACATGTTTGTCACCTTTCTTAGGTATAGGCACGTTCGCGGTGGGAGCGACAAGCGAATGTGTAACGTTATGTCTCTTCGGTTTCTGTGAGGCATTTGAAACCTCCTTACTGCTAACGGTTTTACTGGTTACGGCGGTGAAGTGCGTATCGCGCACTAAAGCTTCGCTCTTAGAGTGTAAGAACGCCCTAATATGTTTGTATTGTGGCAACTCGATGTCGGTGTGTTTTTCTTCGAACTCGCGTCTCAATTTCGTGTCGAGTTTCGACAAAATGTTGTAACAAAGTACGAAGTCCCAGTGCTCGATAGGTAACTTCAACTTTTTCAGAACGGTCAAATTTTCGTCGATCGTATCTAACGCGTGTCGGAAATCCTGAGCGTGGGTAGTTTTGAAACTAACATCCAAAATGTCGCGCCAACATGTGAATGCTAATTCACGTTTGTCCTCGTAGCGGGACCTGAGAGCATCATACGCACTTAAATAATGTTCGCATGCGACCGGGAACGTTCTAATTAACGATAAAGCATCGCCACGTAATACCGACACCAAATAGTGAAATTTCTCGATATCACTTAACATGTGTGATTCATGGATTAACGCATTGTAAGTCGCGATAAACTCGGGCCATTCCTTAATAGAACCCGAAAAAACCGGAAGTGAAATCTTCGGTAAGCGCATATTGCTATGCGAACCCGTAAGCGAATCTCGCCTCGAGTTATTATTATTTGTTTGTTGTGACGAACACTGTGTGTATCTGCGCTGGATTGCAACGACTCGAAAATACATCGTATCGAAATTCTCCTGTATTTCTGTATCCACATCATCGTCTTCATCCTTGAGAAGGTCCAGGATGATGAAATGTGCCTCTTGGAAACTATCCGCAATGGTTTGTATCTCCTGACAATATGAGAGGAATAACTCGGTATGGGATGCATCGGTTTCGCTTAAATTCCCCAATTCGAGAGCCTTCGAAATACGGTTATACGCGATAGTTCGTTTACGTCGCAAACTAGGCAAATTACTGACAGTGTAATTGGTTTCGGTACACTTCTTTACTCCGGACTTAGATTTACGTCTCGCTAGGTATGCCATTATTAATGATTAAAACAGTGTTTGCTAAAACACTAAAACGATGCATGAGTACTCAAAGTTCACTAATGTACAACAAACAATGAAATTCGCAAATAAAGGCAACGATGTAGGTACGCAAATAACGTCGATTCCGTATTCGGACCTATAACGCGACAACCGCACTTCGAGTTCCTAACTCGTAATTGATACGTATAAAATAATTTAACTTAAACAATGTTTACTATAAGGAATCTGGTTAAAACTCAGAACGGTTTGCTGTATTATTTTAACTCGGTTAAATATAAAGGTTTTTATTGTTATCTTAGACGGTTACGGTAACCTTAACTAAAGGTCGAATAAATCAAATTATATTTATAATCCGTTAGAGAAATTACGATATGACACGATTTATTTTATTTGCAAAGTTAAAAGTTGAATGAGGTAAAAATAATAATGTGATTTATTACGGTATGTCGAGCGATCGAAAATAAGTAGTCGCGTTATATTCAATTTGAAATAACAAAAATTATGATGCGGTAAAATTTGCAATATTTTGTTATTGCAAATGGTAAAAACGATTGATAATATTTTGTTAATTGATACAAATGACTTGGTTAGCTCGTACTTTGAACAGAGTTTGGTAAAACAGGGAGTAAATGGCGGTAGGAATGTAGGTAGATACGTGGGGTAGTGGACAAAATGGAACAAAGTCGAACTCGAATATTGATTCGTAATTGTTGGATATTTGTTTTGTTGTTTAGTATAAATAGAATATAAACCATAAAAAATGATGTTTTCGTTACAATTACGACCTAAAGTGGTATGTCGGCCGACGGAATGTACCTAAAAGTCCCGGGTTTCGGCACCAAAATGATGTACATAGATGAACGCGGTTTTGGTTAGGAATGCAATGTCAATCTACGTACGGTCTGGATCGAGCATAAATATGTATACTCGCCGGTAAATAAACGGTACAACTTGGATATGTGGTCAAAGAGTTCTTGTGCAAGTACTCACCAGTAGCTCGTCAGGAACTGAAGACGTGATGGTTCTCGCTGCTTACTTCTAGGACACAAGCCGGCCGGCCACAATTTATAGATAAATAGTTCAATAATGTCTCACACACGATAGACTCAACAGGGTGTCAATTTGAACACCAAAATCCAATTTTTCTTTTATAAAATCGGTCGCGCTCAGACGCAGCGCGCGGCGGTGAAATCGTTCTGTCCCGGTCTTCTCGAAGATTCGGGCAGTTGTCCCGTAAGTGGGGGCGCCACTTTCTTCGTGAGTTCGTACCACACAAGGCGCGCCGATTGAATCGAGCGCTCTCATTGGCCAAACATACATAGTTGCACCATTTCGGGACTGCGTTTTGACACTGCATTGATTATTAATAATAAGGCGCGCGGATTCAGAGAATTATAGAAAAATTAAACGTTGGAAACGGAACAGTTTCATACCACATAAAGTCTGTTGAACAAACGTTTTATTAAATATTTTTATATAAAAATACAGTGAAACAATTAAACGCCCACCCGACCCAGCCAGGAATCGAAGCTGGGTTATCCGCAATCCGGGCGGCTGCACTGACCATTATGCTACCGGGAAGCATGTCCATCGGTTGCAAATACCTTTGAATAGATGGCACTAATGTCGCTCTAAAGCATTTGAAAAAAAAAAGCAGTGACAAAATTCAGCGCTTATGTCAGCCTTCCCGGTAGCATAATGGTCAGTGCAGCCGCCCGGATTGCGGAAGACCAAGCTTCGATTCCTGGCTGGGTCGGGTGGGCGTTTAATTTTTTCACTGTATTTTTATATAAAAATATTTAATTCAGCTTAAGTGTAGCAATTAACACTTTAAAAAAATAAAAAATCAACGTTTTATTATAAATGTTTTTTATTATCTGTCAAGATCTCTATGTATATTTACCTTAAAATAAAAATTTCCTTCTTCATTCTCTTATTCATTAAAATTAAAGCTTGGTGATTTGGAAGTTTTATGGGTAACCGTAATGTGAAATGGGCTTTAAAGGCGTTTCATTTAATTCCTAACCCACTTATTAACTTTTCGGGATGGCCGCATATGACAAGGCCACAACGTCTTCAAAGTGATGGACAGACAAATTACAACAATTATATTAGCCGATCACCGCTCGGTGGGTGGACGGTATCAGTCAGACTTGTTGGAAGGCAAAGCATCAGGCTGGTATAGGACACGCTTATATACACTGCTTTTAAGTTAATAATGGCAAAAACATAAATGTTGAAAAAATTTCCACGAGCAGGATTTGAACCTGCACCCTTCTGACATACCGGGTCAGGTGCTCTCCCAATTGAGCGGTTCTCCCGATTCGGCGGGCTGGTTAGATAGGTCAATTGGGTGAGCATCTGACCCGGTATGTCAGAAGTGTGGTGGAAATTTTTTCAACATTCGTGTTTTTGTAATTTGTTTCGCAACAAAATTTGCGTTAACATTATTTAAATATTTAAATAATGGCATCTTAAACTTACCGATCAGGTTATACGCGAGGCGCCACATGACTTTGCGCAAGTAAACCAACTTGCACAAGAGACCAACTGCACCCGGTCATAACGCTAGATTAGGACCCGCCGAAGCATGTTCTTATCCGGATCTCGGTTTGACCACCGGCCTCGGACTCCAGAGGTCTTGGGTTCGATTCCCAGTGATTATGCTATGGCCCGATCTTTCCATGTGCTGTCTATGAAGCCCTAAGTCCAACATATATAGTATACCAAACAAACTGTAGATCAATTATGTATTCCTTAAGAAAACCTAAAGAAATCATCAACATCGTCATTATAATTAGCCCGTATCAGTCCGCAGCAGGAAAAATGAAAAAAAAAGAAGAAATAAATTACTTTAATCCGATAAATTAGTAAACTTAGAATTAAGTCTCGAACATAATCAATAGCAGAACAAGAATAACATCAATACTGCAATTATGACACTTATGACGAAGGCAAAAAGAGCTGTTGAATCTTCTCATTACTAATACGAACAGGCCATTAAGTTTAATCGGATTCTTCAGACTTGCAAAGGGTATGTGGCCGGTGTCAACTTTTTCTCCATTCAGACACACGAAGGGCGTATTACGTAATTCGAACAAACGAACTTCATTACCGTAGAAAGAATAGAAGACGATCGATTGTTGAAACGCGCATATGCTCTCGTCCCGTAGGGCGTAGGCAGTCGGTCGCCCACGTTACCGCTGGAGGGACGAAGTTTTAAAGGACCTAGAAAAGCTTTACGTAAACAAATGGCAGGAAGCAGTTCAGATCTGGGACCAGTGGCGCTGACTTGTATCAGAGGCTACTCACTTGGGGCAACAGCGCCAGGATAGTAAGCAGGTAAGTAACTTCAGTAACAGTCATAAGAATTTGGTCAAGTAGTGGGAGCTGGGTGCCGAAGTTATTTGCCTTTCGATCACGTTAACGAAAACAAGAATATATGGAATTAATGCAGCACCCTTTTCCTTTTTGATTGTGATCCTTCTTATTACGCCGGCGGCGCCGGTGACAAACGAGGATAGTTAAGATTTTGCTACCCTGCGATCCTTATTGCATATTGGCATGCATATAATTAAGTCATAATTTATTACGGTTAGACTGATTTGGGTGTTTTTTGTTTTAAAATGTTTGTAATAGTTTGAATTAGGTTTATAAAAATAAAATGGGAAAAGTCTCCCGGAAAACTTTTAAATTAGGGAAAAGCTGAACGTCACTTTTATCTATTCGATTTTTGTGGGAATTCAAACATAACATAACATAACATAACTCACGATTCAAAGAAGAGATCTGCGAACTCTTTTTTGTGTTTCATCTGTTTCTTCATTTCTGTTATGAATAAAGATGGCAAATTACTATTACGCGTACATAAATTATGAATTAAAGTTATGCTTAACTAAATTAGAGCTAGAGGTCGTTATGCCAATAAAACTGATAAATGTCTACTACTACCTCAGAGCATTAAACGCTCTAAGACTACTACTGACTAGTGCGCTCACAGATAAATATGCAAAAATTTTTTTTATTGCAGACCTGTTATGCCAATCAATAAGGTTTTATGCGAGTCGAAGAACAGCTGTCCGTAATAGGCACCCCAAGTTTCATTCAAGCTTTGTATTACGTGGCGTCTGGTTTTATTTCCAACGGGACAAACCAAGATCTCGTTCGCTTAAAAAATTGCTTAGCAGCGCAGCGCGTCGCTCGTCCTCCGACCGGCTTCTCATTATGGTTCGTTACGTAGCAAATAGCGAATTCAAACACAAGTAGGAGGTGGAAGAACCACCATATTAAAATAAGGGTTTATCGTAGGTAGTGGCACACTACATTCGGCATCGACAGATCGACACCGGTTTTCGTCGCCGAATTTAGTTCGCGTTTATTTCTGTATTGTTATAACATTATGAATACTCGTAGTGTTTAAATTATTCTGTTTAGCAATACCCTAACAGGGTCATGTACTTTACCTATGTACCTTATACCTTTACAAACATCTGTGTATTGTAGGTACATCAAATAAAAAGGGTTGCCACCTTTTTTTTGTGCAAATAAAGTACATTGGTTATTAAAACGTAAAATAAAAAGCGGCCAAGTGCGAGTCGGACTCGCGCACGAAAGGTTCCGTACTTTTTTTTTTTAATATTTACGGGTAAGCACAGTGCCTTAATCTCACCTGATGTTAAGTGATGATAAAGCCAATGATGGAAGCGCACTTCACCCGGGACCCTCAACTAGTGAGGCACTGGCTATCTTATCTCTAGCTGCCGGAACACAACAATGCTACAAACATTGATGTTATGGCGACATATTTAGATAAGATGATGGTAGCTAGCCAGGCGGACAAATAAGTCCTACCACCGGGTAAACCGAGTACACAAAGATGTACCCCCCGCTGGGAATCGAACCCGGGACCTCTGGGTCTAAACCGGTGGTCTTGACCACAGAGGTAAATAATAAATAAACTTTATGACGTATTAAAAAAACTATGTACTTACTAGATCTCGTTCTAACCAATTTTCGGTGGAAGTTTGCATGGTAATGTACATCATATATTTTTTTTAGTTTTATCATTCTCATAAGAGAATGATAAAACTAAATGACATGAAACTGATGAAAATAATTTAAAAGTTACAGGGTCCCCCACACACATTTTACCACTTTGGAAGTGTCTCTCGCGTAAACTATTCAGTTTAGAAAAAAATGATATTAGAAACCTCATCATATCATTTTTGAAGACCTATTCATAGATACCCCACACGTATGGGTTTAATGAAAAAAAATTTGAGTTTCAGTTCTAAGTATGGGGAACCCCCAAAATTTATTGTTTCTTTTCTATTTTTGTGTGAGAATCTTAATGCGGTTCACAAAATACATCTACTTACCAAGTTTCAACGGTATAGTTCTTATAGTTTCGAAAAAAGTGGCTGTGACATACGGACGGACGGACAGACAGACAGACATGACGAATCCATAAGGGTTCCGTTTTTTGCCATTTGGTTACGGAATCCTAAAAAGTACATTGTGTCAAAATAAAGAACGATTATTTGTTTCTCTTAAATACATATTCATAATGCTTTTAGCAACTTTTAACAAATAATTATCACTGCTAAATAGCTATACACAGCAACTTTTTTGTGTGTTATAAGTATGTAAAATGAATCCCAGAGAACTAAAATATATGAATATGAATAGGAGTGATAGTTGGTCTATGCGCTTTTGCATTTGTTTTTCTGTCTGCGTCAAGGTATCGTTTTCTTTTTGGCAATCGAATTTGTGCGGCATAGCTCCTTTCCTTAACCTCAGCTGCCCGCCTACCATTAGACTTGGCTTAAGTTAATTATAAATATTTAAGTCTTTTTAGATTATACTATAGTAAGCCAAAATCAGGAAAATTTAGCTCAAGCAACGCACACATAGACACCTACCACGGACACGGAATTTCGCTACAGCTGCACTCGGACTATTAAATAAATAATAAAATAAAAAATAGCTTTATTACTCAATATCGTTTTTACAAAATGTTGAGACATCCCAGAAAGTAATACAATACTCGTGTTGGGGTTGACTCGCTCTTCCCAAGATAATAAATTAATATTGAGTGGTACTAACAATTTGTGGTTAATATTACAAAAGGTAAAAATTACAAACTATTTTATATCTGTGTGAGGGTATGTGTGTGTGCGTGTGTGTGTGTAAGGGGGGGTGTGTGTGTGTGTGTGTGTGTGTGTGCGTGTGTGTGTGTGTGTGTGTGTGTATGTGTATGTGTAGTGTGTGTGTGTAGGTAGGTGGGAGGGGGGCGTGTGTGAGAAGGTGTGTGTGTGTGTATGAGTTCGCGTGTGTGTGTGCTTATGTTAGTCTATAGATTTAAGTCCTCTATAAATTGCTATGCTTATTTAAACTTATCATTGTGTATGTTTATTATATTTATATTATTTTTGCAAGAAGGTTTTCAGTTGCTTCGTAATCTAATGAATTTAGCCAGGTTATTAAAATCTTTTTGCATTCAAATGTTGTTTTACCATAAAAGTTTAGTATTTTATTTGCTGCATTATATATTACTGATGAACGTGTATTGTATTGACGCTCAGCAAAAGCGGTTCGAACCCTGCCACAAGGAGCTACATTGTGATACCGCCTTTTCTTAAGCTTTTTTGGCTCATATGGCAGATTTTTGTGTAGGTCAAGTATGAGCAGCAAGAGATATAGCTTTCTTATTGATAAAATGCCGCTGATTTTATATAGTTCGTTTGTCGGGAAGCGGTAGGGCTTGCAATACATTACCTTTACAAGAGACCTTTGAGCTCTCTCAAGATAGAGGAATTTGGTCTTTGACGCACCACCCCATATAGGAATGCAGTATGTGATGATCGATTGTGCCAGCGCCATATAAATTTTATTAAGGAGTTTACTTGGCATAACATAGCGCAGTTTTTTAAAAATCCAAATAAGTTTTCTAATTCTGCCCGAGATAATTTCCAGATGTGCATGCCAACATAGCCTTTGATCTATCATTACACCTAAATATTTTGTATGATCGGTTTTCGTAATGAAAGGGCACAGGCAGTCGGACTGATCAGAACACCCACAAATACGAAGACTGAAATCTTCATGTGCAAGCTTCAAATTGCGAGCTGTTGCGAGATTCCGTGTTTGCGCAAACAGCATCTAGAGTACCAAGGCAAAAAATGGGTAAACTGAAAATGGACAACTTTAAAAACTAGACGCTTCGTGCAAGTTTTATTTCAGTATTCAATGGAGTTTTGAAGAAAGAGTTGCAACACCGTCCTTTTTTAAATTGTGATCTTTCGTTACTACACTACCGTACAAGTGGGAACCTAGTTGCAGTTGCTGGGTGCAATTACAGGAGACATACAGTTGGCGTCATACCGTACATGGACATTCGGGCAGCTGCATGCGCATGCGCATGCGCCGGCGGCGACGCGTGTTGACGCGACGGACGGCCCAACCGGCCACAGCGTTCCGGAGGCCCGATGCCATTACCACAGAATAGATACAGCCAGAAGGCTTTCTCCGGCCGTCCTTTAGTCTGATTAATGATGCAACGAATACAAATATACGCCGATTTACCTGAGATGACAAAATTTCGTTCGTCATCTCAGCCAAAACAAGTCCACTGCTGGACAAAGGCCTCCCCCAAGGTTCTCCACAACGACCGGTTTTGTATTGCTCGCATCCAGCTGCTTCCCGCGACCTTTACCAGATCGGTCCACCTTGTTGAAGGCCTGCTGCCTTAGGCCTCTTCCTCACCGAATCGGTGCATTTTCGTTTCGGTATCGCCTCTGCATCGAATCTGTACAGATTGTTTACCGAGCGCATGTAATCAATGAGAGTTTTCAGACCGAGTCGTTTCGGTACAGATTTTTTACCGAGCGCATACGCGCGCCTCTGCATATAATCAGTACAGAGCCCCCGCCAGCTCCGCCGCGCGCCTCACTCACCACACCAGTCACACCACATTCAGCGCACGACTCATACGTACTCATAGGTACTCCTCCGTACCACGAGCATCTCCATGCCAAATATCAAGATTGGTTGAGCCACGCCAGTGCGGAATAGACAAACGAATTTCACATTAATACAGGATGTAATTTTTTAAAAAAACTTCCACGACCATGTTAGGAAACGAATTCTGAATAATTTATAGAGAAAATAGAGAATGGCGACTTTTGTCGGTTATGTTTTTTATTGTAGAGACTAGCGAAGTTTAGTACAAAGCTTTTCCAAAGCAAACATAACACCTGGATATTACTATGGATAGTTTAAAACAAACACTTTACTGGCATAAAAAACATAACCGATTAAAATCGTCTTTTAATGTCGACGTCTAACAGTTTAGGCATGTATAATATTAGTAAGGATAATCAGCAATCTTTCTTCGGCATTAACACATTGTCTATAGTTGGTATCTTGTTTAATAATGACGGGTGCAATGAGATTTAGAAGTTTATGATACGTTTGTTTGATTTTCTGAAGACGACATGTTGACGCGACTGTACAATATCGAATGAACAATACCGTACCGAAAATATCCAGAGCCTGTCAGGAAATGTTTTTCAGCAGAAGATCCGGTGACGAAGAGGCCCTATTCTCAACTGCAGGAAATATACAGACAGGTTCCCGAGAAATCTGCAGACATTATTCGCAAAAGTCATGAGCTCGAGCGCGAATACCAGACACAATAGAATTTTAATTGTTATCGGCCACCTGCTGGTCGATCGACGCTTAAGGGGTTATATTTGTTGTATCACTAAACAGGTGTGATTGTGTCTATCAAAGCGTATTGTATATAACCGTTCTTCTGTACTTATCTATTCTGTGTCATAACACTACTTTTTACATCCTTGTCTATCATTATCGAGGGGACTGCGTTCTTCCTGCTAATAAGCCACTGACGACACCGATGACATTCTCCAATATTGAAATGTCAAAACAGTATGGTATGTAGGAATTTCCTGCACGGTTTTTTTGAGCAGCTCGGTGACGTAAAACTCGCTCGTTAGAGGGAGATCTTAAAAGCTAAGCGACGTCATCCCGAGAACCCGGTTGGGTGACCTGATTATTTTGAAGTCTTCACTACTTTAGAATATCATCATCAGCTCATTTTATGTCCCCACTGCTCGGGCACGAGCCTTCCCTATGGATGGATAGGGAGAACGGGCCATAAACCACCACGCGGGCCCAGTGCGGATTGGCGGTTGTTAACGACTGCTAATGCAGCCGGGACCAACGGCTTTACGTGCCTTCCGAAGCACGGAGGAGCTCGAGATTATACATTTTTGGTCACCCATCTAATGACCGGCCTTAGCGAAAGTTGCTTAACCTCAGCACTCGCAGACCGGGCGCGTTAAGCTCCTCGGAATATCACACAGGAAAAATCGTTCGCAGGACAGAGTGCGTAGTGTGAGTTTTGTTTACTATCCGTATTCATTCGATTACGTTTACGATAACGATAATTAGTATGGCATTGAAGCAGCGCCTCCTGGCGACATACGTAATCAAATGGCGAGTGCTACTCGCACTAGGCACCCAGATAGCCGCTGGGGCGGAACAGTCCTTGAGTGGCGATCGTGCGCTGGACGACGCAGTGTAGGCAGGCCCCCGACAAGGTGGACCGACGCGGACGATCCGTTGAAGGTCACGGGTAGCCGCTGGATGACAGCAGAACAGAACCGGTCGTTGTGGAGGCAGGGAGGCTTTTGCTCTTCGCGTCTTTTGGCTTCATCCATAGAGAAGGCCCGTGAATAAGCAGTGGTGACATAAAAACGAGCTGGTGATGATGATGATGATGATGATGATGAACCGAAGAGCAGAAAGTGTAAGTTTGTGTTTTAATAAATTGTCGTGACAAATTGTCATCGTTACAAACGCTGTTTTTTAGTTTTTTAATGTATGCGACTACCCGCTGTTGCCAATCGGATACTGTCAGAAGATTAACAATTCCGTATAACTACAAAATAAGGAGACCCACAGAAGGTCAGCTTTATACAAACGCGCTGAGAGGGGTTATGTGGCTCCGCACACTGGACGACTTGTGGCTGCGTCTAGTCGCCGCGTCTAGGCGCGTAGGGCACGCGCTCACACGACAACAGTCGTGCGACAGTTGTGAGCGTCAGTTTTGCGACTCTCCTAGCTTGTCGTCGCCGACGCTGCGACTGACGCCAAGTGTGCGGAGCTTTGAACAAAATATATGAAAATTGTCGGCCGCAGCCTGTCGTCGCGTTTAGTAGTGTGCGGAGTTAGTGAGCGCGGTATGTATTAAACTTACCTTTCTGTGATTCTCCTTATTTTGTGGTATAACCTGGCGTATCGATTCATTTATCGCTGCTTTTTGTCTCATCAAAATTTATATGTTGAGGTATTAAAAAATGTTGAGCGTTCTTTAGTTTCTTACTTTAGTGATTTCTTCAAAATCTGAGAGTAAGTATACAATTGTAATCGGAGTATCGAGCTTCTTCGTGCGATTCAGTTATTTAGGTGTTCGGCTTTTGTTAGCTTGTCTGTGTCAGCGTGCGAACGAGCGGATACTCGTATATAACTATAATAAGTAGTTTACTAAGCTGTTTTGTTATATGAATTGAACAATAAATTTAAAAAAAAACAGTAATAAGAATAAGAAACATTTATTGACCTGCACAAAAACAAATAAAAACAGGATATTGATATGAAAAAAAAAGATTAAAAAGAACATCTTAGAACTAACACAATGGAACAGAAACAGTTTGAAAAATAAACATAATTACACAAAACAGAAATGAGAGGAAAAACTCTCTCTCTCTTCCCGATTATATGTGTCTCACATGGTGACATGGTGGTGGGGTCAGCTTTCTTTATCATTTTCCTCCACTTCGCTCTATCCTCGACATCGTGTTCCGTTACCTGGCAGTTCCTAATGTCCCTTTGCACTACAACATTCCATCTTGTCTTGGGTCTACCATCTAAAAATAAAAACTATGAAGTGCAAAGCCAACTGGTAGCTGTCTTAGCAATGCTTTTACATAGAATGCCACAGAAGCGCTGGTTTTCAGACAGTTCCCTGAACATGCGGTGGCGACGTGTAAATCTATACTAATATTATAAAGAGGAAACCTTTGTATTTTTGTATGTATGTATGTTTGCAACGAATAAACTCGAAAACTACTGGGCCGATTTTAACAATTCTTTCACCATTAGAATGCTACATTAGCGCTGAGTAACTTAAGCTATATTTAAAAAAAATAGTAATAAATAAAATACTAAAAACGAAAATTTAATTTTCCAATACAAAATGATTTGTTTGTTTTGTTGTCAAGGTAATTGATATATATTTAACTCAATGATGGAAACTGTCAAAGAGCGGTACGAAGTCCGCCGGGTCAGCTAGTATAATAATAAAATAAATGTTATATTTAAATGCAAAATGCCAAGACTATAAAGAAGTTCTAAGCTTTTAAAAAAAATCGATGCCAAAAGTCCAAGACTCGAGACGTTAGAATACGAGAGGAATCCCGAGACTTTGAGACACCAGGACATCCCGGGACCCAAACTTCAGTGTTGACCCGATCTCTATACAGATGTAAAATGACATCTCAAGTGAATAACACTTTGTTCGACCACCGAGGCAACTGATAAATGAGACTACATTTTTAATGGCGTCTCGAAATGGAAGTAATTACTTAGTTGCATGACTGTGATAGCTTTTGCCAGTGACAGATGCGAGAGAATTAAGATTAGAAAGCGGTGTGTGGAATTAGATCAATATGTAGTACCATTACGGCGTTTAAGAGTATGTACTACGCTATGTAATTTGTTTAGACCATAAAAGCAGTTTGAAATATAGAAAAGCTGTTATAAAATGTTCAAATAATTTTTAACGTAAATTTTGTTGCGAACAAATTACAAAAACACAAATGTTGAAAAAATTTCCACGAGCAGGATTTGAACCTGCACCCTTCTGACATACCGGGTCAGGTGCTCGTTAGATGCTAGTTAGGTGGTTCGGCGGGTTGGTTAGAACCACGATAGCTCAATTGGAAGAGCACCTGACCCGGTATGTCAGAAGAGGAGCACCTGACCCGGTATGTCAGAAGAGTGCAGGTTCAAATCCTGCTCGTGGAAATTTTTTCAACATTTGTGTTTTTATTTTTTTTATATAGAAAAGCTACCAATCAGATTAAAAACAACACAAAAAAATACTATGAAGTAATAGCTATCTTTTTTATACAGAAGAAAATAAATGCATTAAGCATAAGCATACAACTGCACCTGGGTTAACGCAATTGGTTATGTGCGACTCTCCCCCCGAACCCCGCAAGGAGGGTATAACTACCCACTAAAAACTCCTGCATTTCCCCTTAGTGCCGCCAGGAAGATTCGGGACCGTTATAAACAATTACCGAAGTCATCAGCTCATTTTACGTCCCCACTGCTGGGTGACGAGGCTTCCCTATAGATGGACAGGGAGAACGGGCCATAAACTGTTTTCTGTTTTACACTACCTTTATCAGTGCGAATCTTTTAGTAGCTTTTAAGTTCTATTGTAAGTTCTATTTCATTAACATAAAGCTGATAATTTGACGAATAAAAAAAAAAAAAAAAAAAAACCACCTCGCGAGCCCAGTGCAGATTGGTAAATGTCTGTATTAAATGGTTGCTACAGGCAAAAATCAGTTTCCCTGTTTTTAAGGGTTAGAGGAAAATGTTTCTGTCACTGTTCTTATCGAACACTAGTGACCTTAGATACCTACGAGTGTTTTGTTATAATAACAAATAGAGTTCGTGATTATTTACATATAGTTTTACGTAAATATTGTTGCGAACAAATTTCACTTTGCAAAAAGACAAAGTGTTGAAAAAATTCCACGAGCGGGGTTCGAACCCGCACCCCATGACTTGCCGGGTCAGGTGCAATACCAACTATGCTTTCGTGGTTCAATTCAACTCGCCGAAATTAATCAACACCATCTACTCTTACGCCAAAGGAGCCTCATGCCACGATGGCTTGGATAATTGGTAGTGTACCTGACCCAGCATGGGCGCGGGTTCGAATCCCGCTCGTGGATTTTTTTCAACACTTTGTCTTTTTTCTTTTTTCAAATAGAGTTCGCGTATTTTTAAGGAAACAACGTAGAAGGACATAAACTGCTTTACCACTAAACCATGGCTAAAATTAGACAATGCTTAAAACAGATGCTGTCCCTTTTTAGCTAATATTTGTAGACAGAGACACAATATTTTAAAGACGTATTTAGCAATTGTTTTACTTTAAACACAATCTTGTATAGTGCAAGGGATAATTTTTGAAAGTTGTGTAGTTACTTACTAACTCTTGTTTTATTAAAAAAAAACTTTTGCAAATAAACCCTACCTACATAGTATAGGTCCCGCCAAACGTCTAGTCCCCTCTGAAGTTGCTTCGTTGCGCAGCTGTACAGTCAGGCCCTACCGCTCGTCCCCGCCTTCGCCCTTCTGACGCCTATTTTTTACTACTGCGACGCGAATCGCGCCAACTTCAGAGGGGACTAGAAGTTTGGCGCGACCTATACCTACTCGTATATAACATCATTTGTTGTATTATTAATGAATCGTTAACTAATTCCGATAGCGTCGGGCCTCTTCTATTTTGAACGGTGGCAATTTTTTTGCCTTTCCCATTAATATTCCAAAGGTTGTCTTAACGTTAGCCGAATAAATCTGCACAAAAATAAGGAAGGACTATAATACGATTATAATAATCCTATTATATAAATTCTACTCTCGTACTAGAAGAAGCCGGATGCCTTAAATAAGTAGATATTAGGGGATTATGGTTAGGGCCGCTGATAATCATCTCGTCATAATTTTTAAAATTATCAGTCTAGTCGAACCACCTTTGTAGTGACTGGATTTGTAACCCCGATTTGTGAACATTAAAAAAAACTGATCCTTAGTAGCGCTGTCATAAGGTCGCAAATTAACAGAATCTAAAAAATATTTAAAATTATTTTTTGGTTTTAGTTATCAAAATATGCAGCTACTAAATTACGAATATTGATGTTATCATTGTATTTGAGTGGTTTCATAGCATATAAATTAATAATTTTGTTGTTTTTAAACGGTTTTATTTAGTGGTGTTTTCGAAAATAATTGTTATTGAATAAAAATTATACAATCGTGTATTTGAGCTAGCAAATTCAAGATAAAGACATAAATTTACCTATGTATATCAGTATTTCAGATTCGTTACCTACTCATATTATACTCTTAACCTATTCGACGAAAGTTGGTGTATTTTTCAGTGTGTCGCCTTAAACCACCGAACTCAGACTTTGAGTGCAGATTATGACATGAGGTTCGAATCCCAGCGTGGGGTAGATATAATGGTCTTCAGTTGGGTTGATGGCAGTTCTCGGATAACCCTAGCAAGAGAGGGAGTGTACTAGAGTTTCTTATATACCTCCTTTTCCTCCATTCCTGTTGAAATGCCGAGTCCTTCGAGACTGGGTGGAGAGATGGGGGTCGGGAGGAGATTCCCACATTCCAACACCACCACCGGTGTACACGGTTCGAAAATTTTCTGTGTCAAAATAAAATTACCAGTGACTTTGAATTAAAGAAAAAGGAGCACTCCTAATTGATAGTCTCCTAGAAATAGTAGCCCAGGTGAGATAAATGCTCTAAGCGCTTCACTTTATAGTCAAAATTAAATAAAAACTGCAAACTTTCATTAAAAAACTGTTATCTACAACGTGTTTCGCGCCTTAGGTCGTTAGTGACTTTTAACTTAACTTTTATTTTTAATGTCTTAATCCGTACATGTTATGTAACGTCTAAACTATTTCCGAATCATACCACATAACTAATAAAGATACCGCAGAAGGTAAGCTTCGTACATGACGTGCCCGAGAAACGCACACATTCCCTGATCCGATCCGAAACCCTCGGAGAATCTAGTAGGGCGTGCGTGATGCCGTTCCCTCTACAAAATCTCTGGCGGCGATTCGTTTCTCACGGCTTGAGGAACAATTTAAGTTTCTCGCCGCCCCTAAAAAAGCCCGGTGAAGCTGAAAATGCCAAGTGGCAAACAGCAAACCCTTTAAAAAAAACGCACACATATCTCACGGACACGGATTCTCTCAACGGCTGACTGTTGTGAGCAGTTGCGAGATTCCGTTCCGTGTTTGAATGATATTATCTATATATTAATACGTGAAGCAAAAACTTTGTACCCCTTTTTACGAAAATTGCGCGGACGGAGGAGTATGAAATTTCGCCCACTTATAGTTTATATAGAGAAGAATTGCAGAATGTTAATATTTTCTTTTAAATTATGCATAAAAAATACATTAAATCAATAAAACAAACACACTACCATGTATTTGACACACACGCATAAATACTCTTTTCAAAAATTTCAAAAATGGAAGAGGAGCGGCCGAAATCTGTCAATGCCAATCCAAACTCACATTCTATCTTTTTTAATTTTTCATTGCTTAGGATACAATCCGTGCAGCCTTAATAAAATTACGGTCGAATTTCGACCACTGGGTAACCACTAGTAAATTTAAAATCACCATTAACCCCTCAAACGTCGAGCGACCACCAGGTGGCCAATAACAATTAAAATTCTATTGTGTCTGGTATTCGCGCGCTCGAGCTCTTAAAGAAAAGCTTTATAAAAAAGCTTATTATAAAGTGTCTCATTCCATTGAAGACAAAACAGCATGGGTTTAAAATGCTCCAATCATTCCAACAGGTATTTCTAATTTAAAGTATTGTTAAGTTATTTTAAACTTGTATAACGTTGTTGGTAACGGCATATAATGTTGTAAATGTCGTTACTTATATTAAAGCTGTGGAGTTTCTTGCGCCCATTCTTCTCCACAGCTAAAAAAATAGACGTCCTGAATGGGTAGTAGGTAAAAAAATGTTTGGACGATTCAAAAGCACTTATCTAAAGTTAATTTGAATAAAAAATATTTGACTTTGACTTTATGAAGCTTACCTTCTGCAGTCTCCTTATTTTGTGACGATGACGGAAACGGATTGAACGCTCGTTTCATGCTCAATTTTTTTATCGTTCTTAGTATTTATTAGCGTGTCTTTGGAGAGTTTAATGCTTTTTACGAGTGTCACCTATTAAGGTTGTTGGGTGATATTAGGTTGCCAAAAATGATATTTTTTATTGTAGACTATTAATCTGCGGCTTTTCGTCAAAATTTTTGGGGGTTAATGTTACTCGCGTCCGTATAGGTTTACCCTTGAAACCATACACGTGACCCTTGGGTGGTGTTAAATGAGTGACACTGTCTGAGTTGTATACCACCAATATAATACCACCCTCTCACAGAATATCGGATAGTTTGCTGTGCCTCAGGCGGCATTTTCAGCGTCATTGGACATTATTGGGGGCGGGGAGAACATTAAAGGGTTCCAAGCCGTGTGCAACGAAACACGGTCAGAGGTATTCTAGAGGAAATTGCATCACGCATCAGTACGTGTCCCCGTTCCCTACTTGGTTCTCCGAGGGGTTCGCTACTCAAGAACCTTTCAACCAGCACAATCAATAACATAATGAGAATATTTAGAATTAATCAGAATTAACTGCAGTATCTATTTAAATGGTTCGGTCTAAAAACAGATTTGAATCCATAATTCTGAATAACGCCGTATATTATATTGGTAAACCAATTTAAAAGTATAATCCGTTTGGCGCCGCCGCTTTACCGACACAAAATACGAAGACTGCAGAAGATAAGCAACAGGTAAGAGCAACAGGGTGCTTAGTGTGAGTTTTGTTTAGGTACTATCCGTATTCATTCGATTACGTTTACGAAAACGAAATTTAGTATGGAATTGAAGCAGCGTCTCCTGGCGGCATACGTGAAGAGTTAACATTTTGCCATACAAATTATCGTTTTCATTAACGTGATCGAATGGCGAATGTAATGAAGGCACCCTGTTCGCGGCAGAAACGCGACGGTCTCATTCGTTGTTCACTCATTCATATAAAAGATACGCCGCACAAGCCGACGGCGGAGCGAATGTGTTGATTGGACCGCGCGAACTTCTCTCAGCTCCAAGGACGTGCGGCGTGCATTTCCGTGCATTGAGTTTTCAACGAACGGCCCGCCCGTGACGTCGCGTCGTTCAGCACAAGCCGATTTGATCAGCCATAGAGAAATATAATTATACCATCAGCTCTCCGCTCAAGAACCTTCTAGAACTACTCGTAAATTGCCTACCGGCCGGTACACCCCTTCATGAAGTGCGTATGCGCGGGTGTGTGTGTGTGCGAAATAATAAGCGACTTCTATCAGCTCAGCTCCATCCCCACGACATTCGTGGTTGTGTCGTGGCTACGCCGTCAACGCCAGCTCGCCAAGTAAGTCCCAAATCCATCCCTCTTCAGCTCCTTAATCCTTCAGCTCCCGTCGTTGTGTCGGCCTGTCTTACCTTTCCGGAAACCGACACACACCCTGTAAGTAAAACCACCTCTCATGGACACGGAATCTCGCAACAGGTGCGCTCGGACTGACTCGGGCTGTTTCGAGATTCGTGTTCGTGAGAGGGTCTATGTGTGCGTTGCTCTAGCGCGGTATGTATTAATCTGTCGTCTGCTGTGAATACAGACACAATAAAACTTTAATTGTTTGTAGGACGGATCTGGCACTAATCAGACGAATGGTAGCTTACCTTCTGGGTCACATTATTTTGTGATACCGATTTGTGGCCACCGCCGAAGTTATGGCCTGTCACATTAATCATTACTACCAAAACGACATTTCGCGGGAAGTGTGATTGATTCATCTCTTTTCGTGGATTACAAAGCCCTAGCCTACATCATAGATGGCTTTTTTATGATACAGAGCCAGCAAACGAGCTTACGCTTTATGAAATACGCTGCCTATGAATGCTTGCGACACCAGAAGCAAGCATATCAAGCGCGAGAAGCCGACCTTGAAGTTTCAGTTCTCAAGCTGTCGTCTGCTGTGGATAATATAATAGAATTAAATAGAGTTACACAATAGAATTTTAATTGTTTACGGCCTGATCAGTGCTCGCTGCAGATGAGATGTTAAAAATGCTATTATGATGACTTTAAGTTCACAGGATCTAAGTAACCTTTCGAATACCGCCTCTTTGGTCTAGTGGTTAAGACTACTAGTCTCAGACCCAGAGGTCCCAGGTTCGACTCCCAACGGGTTTGGTTAGTCGGTTTGTTGGTGGTAGGATTTGTTGGTCCGCCTGGCTAGCTACCATCATACATACATACATACATACCATCACGCCTTTTTCCCAACGGGGTAGGCAGAGACCACATCCTTCCACTTGCTACCATCTTATACAAATAACATAAATATTTGTAGCATTGTTGTGTTCCGGTCCGGCAGCTAGAGATAAGACAGCCAGTGTCTCAGTAGTTACCTAAGTGCGCATCCACCTTTGGCCTTATCATCACTGAATGGTCAAAGATACTCCAATTTACTTTACCTTACCATGTCATATCTTCACCCTATTGTTGGTCATCATCATCATCATCAGCTCATTTTATATCCCCACTGCTGGGGCACGAGCCTTCCCTACGGATGCATAGGGAGAACGGGCCATAAACCACCATGTGGGCCCAGTGCGGATTGGTGGTTGTTAACGACTGCTAATGCAGCCGGGACCAACGGCTTTACGTGCCTTCCGAAGCACGAGATGATAAATTTTTGGTCACCCATCAAATGACCGGCCATTGCGAGAGTTGCTTAACCTCAGCACTCGCAGACCGGGCGCGTTAACCACTGCGCCATCTAGCACCTCCCTATGGTTGACTGGTAGAGAACGCCCCAGGCAATAAGTCCATCATTTAATATTATGTTGCAATAGGTTAAAATAAATGATTGGTAAATAGTGAATGCACTCGTACTAGACACATTGAGTTACGGATGTTGCCAGTTAAAAGTAAAAGTCGTTGTACTCTTCGTGTGCGATACCGCTGACCTCTACCACAAAATAAGGATACTGCAGAAAGTAGGCTTCATATGAACGCGCTCGAGTAACGCACACACAGATAACCTCTCACGAAGATAGAATCTCGCAACAACCCCCCTAGACAAGTGGCATAACGATAATAGAATAGAAGGGGACTTCTTGGCGGGAAAGTGAAGAGTCATGTCTGCGGTTTTGTTATATTTTCTAAAATTTGTGTTATGTCAAATAATAATGTGAAATATTAGTGGATTATTAACCGTTAAGTGTTCGTGAGTGTGCATGAGTGTTGGCAAATGAAATAAAACAGTGCAACGTCACTTTTCAAATTCAAGAAGTCCGCCCGAGGATTCGGTAAAGCCTCACAAATATCCTAACATCCTAACATTTCTACTGAGATATTCGAGGGGTTATTGGGGGGTATATCATTTCTCACTTCTCATTTCTATTATCATTCATCATCATCATATAGGAAAGAAATATTGTTTATTTATGTATTACTTGTAAGAAAAAATACTTTGACACTGACTAAATGTGCTAATCGCACAAAGCCATCAACTAAATGAAGAAAAAATAATGATTATTGTATCGGATTGACATAAACGTCATTTATACGTACCTTTTTTTAAGTATAGTTCTTTCTCTGAGGAACCGGCTAAGGTCATAGACCATGTTTCTTCTTAATTTCTTAATTTATTATAATCCGTATCCGTAATCGACATAACACAAATTTTAAAAAATAAAACAAAACCGCAGATATGACTCTTCACTTTCCCGCCAAGAAGTCCCATTTATACGTACCTATCTTTGACTAATGTCAATTGCGTACAATAATAATTCTATATAATTTTGTTTACTATCCGTATTAATTCGATTACCTTTACGAAAATGAAAATTGGTATGGCATTGAAGCAGCGCCTCCTGGCGATATACGAGAGAATTAAAATTTTGCCATATAAAAGCTTACCCTCTGGTTGTCCTTATTTTGTGTCTACGTAGTCACAAGCTCATGGCTATACGCAATTTACTCCTTCACTTCCCGGTTTAAGTAAAACAAAAGTTAACATAGTAATTGCAAATGTGTTATCGTACAATTGTTTTACTCAGGTAAGTCCGTATTTATAATTGCGGTAGAGCCTTGCGAGTATGCGTCTGTGGCATATGTAAATTGCTTGATACTAATTAGTTGTTAGTGTATCTGTCACTTCCGAAGAGCATTACGTATCGTAGTGACCAGTGTTCGACACTTTAAGCCCTGAGTTCGACATAGTTTTCGTCGCCAAAAATCAACATAGATTCCTATTTAACATACTTTAATATCATTGGAAATTTACTGGATTATAGCTAGGAAGCAGATTTATTTTAATTTATTTATTGATTAAGGCTTACATAAGAAGTTACAGTCTAAGCATGCACTTCATTTTTATTATTTTACATTAAACCAAACAGTAACTCTTAAGATGTAGGCACATTAAGATCCAAGTAGATATACAGGTACTAAATATGAGAGTTAATAGGTATAGTATTATAATCTTCTAGGTTTGTAGGTACTGGATTCTTAAAGAAACATCTTAAAAATGTTAAAATTATATTAAAATGTATTTAATGATATTCAAACTAGGGCAGCTAGAACTTCTTTTTTAAACTTGCTTAAGTTCTTATCAAAAATGTCCCGTAAAAGCTTCATTGTACAGACTAATATTATAAAGAGGAAATCTTTGTATTTTTGTATGTATGTATGTTTGCAATGAATAAATTCAAAAACTACTAGACCGATTTAAAAAAATCTTTCACCACTAGAAGGCTACATTAGCGCTGAGTAACATAGGCTATATTAAAAAAAATGTCCACCCGTGCGAAGCAGGGACGGGCTGCTAGTGGGTTATAAAATGAGGTATAGTTTTTGTATACTTGAAGAAAGAATAGTTTATAGAAGGAACTCCGGGATTTATAATTATATTGAAATTGAGATGGTGAATCTGTATTCAATTGCCGCTAGTCACAATTTATTTGCTGACTCCTTTTATAAAAGTGCCAATTACGGGTTCCTGTCGAACATTGGAGCCCCTACCCTATTAAAGTTTCAGCGGAATTAGATAAATTGTATAGAACAGCTAGGGGGCAAACAAAGGAATATTTTTTTTAAATTAAGGTATTACATTTTGTAATTAAATTATACACTTATTATGTTTATAAACAATTGATTTCTGTTCTGTTGTGAACGTTCAAGCAGTTACAATAAAATACTATGATTAATATCAATGTACTTAATCGTGAATCGTGATTGTGTTTCGCATTTTGTGTGTGAAGGTCTTTATGTACTATGAAGACTTATCATTATGGCTCTCGTCAGCTTCCTTCTAATACCTAATTTAAATCGACGAGTGTCTGTTACTATGTTTATAAATCAAAAATCAGATACAAAAACAATGTCATTTAATTATTTACAAATACCTAAATTAAATATTATTTAAAAAATTATTGACATCTATGTTCTGACTTTTTAAACTATCATGGATACTGACTTTAGAGAAATTATGAACTGGATAACTAATTTCCATGAATTTTCTTTTAGTTAATAACAAAAAAACCCCGTACCCCGTTAAAATATATCAGGTTTATAATAAACAAAGCACTTTAGATAATACGATTCAGGAAAACGTTGAAGACCAAGATCCCAGGGTTGCCAGTAGACCTTACTTAAATACTTTCACAATAACAAAATCTTGCTCTATTACAAAAACCAGCCAAGTGCGAGTCGGACTCGCGCACGATGAGTTCCGTACTTTATGACGTATAAAAAAAAAACTACTAACTAGATCTCGTTCAAACTAATTTTAGGAGGAAGTTTGCATGGTAATGTACATCATATATTTTTTTAGTTTTATCATTGTCTTATTTTAGAAGTTACAGGGGGTGGGGGGACACACATTTTACCACTTTGGAAGTGTCTCTCGCGTAAACTATTCAGTTAAGAAAAAAATGATACTAGAAACCTCAATATCATTTTTGTAGACCTGTCCATAGATACCCCACACGTATGGGTTTAATGAAAAAAATATTTTTGAGTTTCAGTTCTAAGTATGAGGAACCCCTAAAATTTATTGTTTTTTTCTATTTTTAAGTGAAAATCTTAATGCGGTTTACAGAATACATCTAAGGTTCTTATAGTTTCGGAAAAAAGTGGCTGTGACATACGAACGGACAGACAGACAGACAGACATGACGAATCCATAAGGGTTCCGTTTTTTGCCATTTGGCTACGGAACCCTAAAAAGTATGGCTACCTACTTTAAAGTTGGTAAAGTCGATATCCGGTTTCAATATTAACACATTAATTACGGTTAAGATTTAATGTCAATTATACTGTTAACACCTACATTTAATACAAAGAAAGGTGGTTTGTTAACACACCTACGAACGATAAAATTTTAAAGCCCGGTGAAGCTGAAAATGCCGTCTGAGGCAATCAGCAAACTCTCTCAAAAAAAAAAAAAAAAAAAAAGATAAAATTTGGCCTCAGGCCCACAGAAGTCAGTGTTCATTATAACTTGATCTGCCATCGTTGCGGTTTTGATATCTAATAGTTTTGTTAGAGGTTGCTTATGCTGGTCTGGGACTTGAATCTTGATAATGTATCAGGGCACCTAGTGTGGGTTCTGTTTACTATCCATATTCACACGATTACGTTTTTTTTAGTTTTTTTTTTATATAAGATACTTGATCTCACCTGATGTTTAGTAATGATAAGGCCAATAAAGGAAGCGCACTTCACCCGAGATCCTCAACTTATGAGGCACTGGCTATTTTATCTCTAGCTGCCGGAACACAACAATGGTACAAACATTGATGTTATGGTGACATATTTAGATAAGATGGTGTTAGCTAGCCAGGCGCACAAACAAGTCCTACCACCAACCAAACTGAGTACACAAACATGTACCCCCCGCTGGGAATCGAACCCGGGACCTCTGTGTCAAAACCGGTGGTCTTAACCACTAGACCACAGAGGCGGTTTACGAAAACGACAATTTGTATACCAAAATTTTAACTCTTCTCGTATGTCGCTAGGAGGCGCTGCTTCAATGCTATAGGTGCTAATATTCGTTATCGAATATCAAACTTACACCAAGTGTATGTATGTATTTATGTATGTATGTATGTATTTATGTATGTATGTATGTTTGTATATATGTATATTTGTATGTATGTAGGTATGTAGTGTTTAGTGGAGTTTCTGTTTCGTTTGCGGTTCAAGTTTTGCTGGTCAATAGCGAGAAAGTAGTATAGCAAGCTTACTTGTATAATTGCTTTGCACATGAAGATGTGAGTACAAAGCTTATGTATTAGAATCTTTGAGTGCTCCATACACTACACATTGAAATTTAACAACTTTTACGAATCTACTCGCGTTTATTTTATACATTAGTTCTAATTAATGTTTATTAATTGTGAGACGACCAACACCTCAGTCTCCTTGTGACCACGGACCCTGTAACGGGTTCGAAAGGTCAGGATAAACATAAATTAAAACTAATGTATAAAATAAACGCGAGTAGATCCGTAAAAGTCGTTTCATTTCATTATATTAATATTGCTTGTAAATATATACCTGCTTAGCAATTTCCTATTTGTGTAATATAGAAAAAGAGAAATCATAAAGTAGTAAATTAAACATAATCACTGTAAAAGCTTTAAAAACATACGAAAGTGTACATAACATTTTGTCGATAATATAATTACAAAATAAATAATTAGCAATTAGAAAGAGTGGACGGACTAGTGAGTGTTCGACCGGCCATCGCTGGGCGGAAGTAGCCGCCACAACGATGATAGATCTCGGGCAAAACTCATTCATTAGACCAAACTTTCTCCCACATTACCTACTCACATTCTTCCTTCACTTGGAACGAGTTGCTTTGATTTAATTTAATTAAGATAATTGATGTTTGTCTGTAATTATATTAAGTATTTTCTGTTTAATCGCCTTACAATTTATAGAAAATTTTTACTTTTTATTTTAAGTGTTCATTGCTACACTTAAGCTGAATTAAATATTTATATTTTAGACTTTGATTAATACATTGTAGAGTTTAATTAAATTGAAGTTCATCATCCTCAGCGTCCAACAGACTTCAGGACTCTGTCTTCCCATGTGAAGAATAACATGTGGGGAGCAGTTCCACATTCCACCACCACATCACCAGCTTATGTTATGTCCCCACTTGACTTGTATTTTATATAATTATTATTTTACTGAGACCCTGCACGTTTATGCTTAATAATAATATCTTAGTAGCATTTTTTTTAAAGTGGCGTTCACACCTCTTGTCGATGTATTTTGCCAATGTTGTGTTCCGACCTTGGTTATATGGTCTAAGGTTCCGACTATATGATGTCCATACCGAAGACAGAAAACCACAGAGCATAGATTACTTCAAAGAGGTAATATCGACGCTCGCACAACTAACAGTTCTATCTAGTTTTTGGTATTTTTTCGGTACAGTCGTAAGTCGTAACTATATATAGTACTAGCGACCGCCCGCAGTTTCACCCGTGTGGTTCCCGTTCCCGTAGGAATATCGGGATAAAAAGTATTCTATGTTTTAATCCAGGTTATATACTATCTGTATTCCGAATTTCATCCAAATCCATCCATCCGTTGCAGCGTGAAGAAGCAACAAATATACACACAAACACTCAACTTTTCGTATTTATAATATTAGTGTGATTATTGTAGCGGACTTTCTAAACATAGTTGTATATGTACTATGTTTGGCAAATCAACTACAAAAAGATACAGTGCTAGTTTGAAGCCTATCGACTGAAAAACGTCTGTACCGAAAAAATACCAAAAATGGGATAGGACAGTTAGTGCGAGCGACGATATTTTATGGGTCCGGGATTCCGGGAAAAATGCGTTAAACCTTCAGTCTTATCGTCAATGTCTATCAGATAAGATGAAGTTCAAGCATTTCCCGGTCGCATTAAAAATAAATATTGGTCCGTAGGTAATTTAATAAAGTAATTAAGCCATTTGCAGCAATAAAGACCACACGCGGTGGCAGGGCCCGACCTTAGTGAGTAAGCGATTATAGGAACCCGCAATTAAAGTCTATTAGTACCAAAACGATTAATAATTAACAGCTGGAGACCTCACATGTCGTTTAAAGGTAGTAAGGTGTTAGTAAAGAAATGTGAAAAAGTTTACGTGAACACTACACAATGGTTCGAAACGTCTCAGGATAAACATTAAATCAAAATGTGTAAAAGAAACGCGAGTAAATCCGTAAAAGCAGTTTAATTTAAATATGAAAAACAAAAAAACTTATTTTTAAAACTTATTTTATATTACATTATTTTTATTATTTATGTTTAGAAAGTTGGAAATTTATTTATGAATTTATTTTGCTTTTATTAATTTTATTAATGAATTTGTCTTTAGAATATTATTTTTACTGTTTTAATCAATATTTTAATTGCATGCAGTGTTCGCCTCGAGAAGGTCGTGCACCTATTTTGTTAATATGTAATATGTTACTTAGCTAAGTTTTTTATAGTGTACTTACAGACCAGTTTGGTGGACCATTCATAAAAATAAAATAAATGAAATTCTAATGGGTACCTAATATTAGCTTTTATTACTCCTTACAATCGCGATCAGAATGCCTAGCCTTGTGCGAGTTTTATTTACTATTTGAATGCAGTCGATCGAGAAAAAGGAGAGTTGTAATGTTGCCAAACAAATTCTCACTTTCGTAGATTTATGCTTCGTTTGTCCCACTGAGATTCGTCCCACATAAAAAAATCCTGGTTCGTCCCAAACAATATGCTTCCTTCGTCCCAAATTATGAATTTAATTATTTTATTCTCACTTAGTCCTATTTTATATTCCTATTACGGTAATATATTACTCGCACTTACTGCTGAGGGTAATCGGGCCACATTTAATTTTCTTTTTTGGTTGTCATTATAATTATGTATGTACCTACATCTTGTTTACACTGAAACTTCTATTGTTATGACTTCTCTGTAGTATTCTTCACCCTTTCTCCCTCTAAAGTCTTCGCTGCCTAAACAAATATTTTTTTATCGTTTCTTCGGTGTTTACTTATCGACTTTCATTTCAACATTTATCGTCTAAAAAAAGGGATCGATAATTGTTTATTTTTTATCTTAACTAATATTTCAATGATAGTAATAGGAATAGCTTAAAAAGCAGTAAGAACAAAAAAGACAGCTAGTGTTTGCAATTTAGTATTTTTATAATAATAATCCATAATTAATAATTTCAATTAGCCTGAGGTATACAATTTAAAAAATTTAGAGAAGACCATTTTAGAAATTTGTTATTAGGAATGTTATAAATAATAATGTATCTTAATATAATTTTAATATTTACTAACGACTATGTTAGTTAAGTTATATTGTTACTTACTAAAATGGATTTGTGTATCTGAACAAATAAATATAATATTATTATAACGAAAACTTAATCCAAAAATTGGATTTTATAACTTCTTCTTCAAAAGAGACTGAAGCTATTTCAGGGCGCTAGTGACGTACCTATATTACTTACTAGCATTTTGTACGCAACTTCGTCCGCGTAGTTATTTAAAAACAAAACCTTTTTTATCAAAATGAAATATAGCCTATGTTACCCGCAAGGAATGTAGCATTCTATCAGCTAAAGAATTTTGGGAATCGAACCAGTAGTTCCAGAGATTCCCTCCGCAAACAAACAAAGTCACAAACTTTACCTCTTTATTAATAGTATAGATAGTATATTACTTTTTAAACTATCATGATCACTTACATTAGAATACATATTATTAACGGGATTATTACTAATGATAATGATAATAATAAAATAATGCGTTTCCTCACATCTAACTGAAGCGATCTCATGACAAATTGTTCAGGTCTCAGTAACATTCACGCAACATTACGACATAGTTAATATAACAAAGAAAATCACATAATACTGTTATACGACACTTTAGTTTATGTAGCATCACATTAGTGACAACGCTGCAAGCCATTGAAAGTCGTCATTATTATCTAATAGCTTCCCATGAGATGTTTTTATAGAGAGCGTGTTTATACATAGCGATGGTTTGTAAATTAACATTACACATCGCGCTATTATTCTTATGAAATACTTACAAAGTCAAAACAAAGCATTAATCTACCATAAATCATCCTATTTCAATCGCGTTTATTGTCTAGTATTATGCCTTCCATCCTCTCATCGAGCTTTTACTGGCTGGACGGGGAGAAACCAGGAGAGTCTAAGATTTTGGGAAATGTTAAGTTTGTATTTGCTACCGAAATAGGCTCTCAAGCTCCGTTTAAACTACAATCCGTTCGTATCGAAGTCGCAGCGTAGTCGTCGATTGTAAAAATCATCGCTCAAAACTTCAAATGAAAAAGGAGTTTTGTGGCAACTTGACTCTAATTTGGGCTCAGAGAGCTTCACGGTACGCCTAATGTTCCTATGACATGCGATGTGCAGTTACACATAAAACATACTCTGTAAAAGTGAAATAACATCGGCCTTCAATCGTGTCTAAGGTGGTTAAAACCGCCGGTCTCAAACCTCTGGGTCTTTTGATTTGATTCCCATAGGGTACATGTTTGTACTCAGTGTAGTTGCTGCTAGGGCTTGTTTGAGGTCCGCCTGGCGAGCTACCACTATCTTATATGTCGCCATAATATCAATGTTAGTAGCTTTGTTGTGTACCGATATTTGAAGATAGCCATCAGTGCTCATCAGTGTTCGAGGAATTCTTAAGATCTGGTGATATGAAAGCCAAGTGACTAATTGTAAAATTTGAAAAAAAACCCTACAACTTGTCATTTAGAGGCGGCAGCCGGCAGGCGCCAGCGCAGCGCAGTGTTTTAATCTGCATTCGTCAGAGTTAAAGTTAACTGTTTTGCATATAGGATAGCAGCAGCGATCATCATTATCAGCTCATTTTATGTCCCCACTGCTGGGGCACGAGCCTTCCCTATGGATGGATAGGGAGAACGGACCATAAACCACCACGCAGGCCCAGTGCAGATTGGTGGTTGTTAACGACTGCTAATGCAACTGGGACCAACGGCTTTACGTGCCTTCCGAAGCACGGAGAAGCTCAAGATGATACATTTTTGGTCACCCATCCGATGACCGGCCTTTGCGAAAGTTGCTTAGCCTCAGCAATCGCAGACCGGGCGCGTTAATCACTGCGCCATCGAGCTCCTCGCTTCTGCTTCGCAGCAGCGATACTTAGTAGAAATTGCAATACTATAGTTGTACCTATTGTACACAGTACATTTGTAATACATATTTGAACGGCAAAGAGCAAGTCATTGAAAAGCATGTCTAAGACAACAATATGGTTTGTTTGCGAAAATTACATCCATCGCATAGAAAGGTGGAAGTGACGTTTGACGAAATATGAAATTTTAATGACTTTACTTCAAACATTTGTTGTTTATTGAGACTGACATGTGATGGACTGATGACGTGTTCATTTGCGGAGATGTTGGAATGGCAAACTTAGAATATCAGTCAGCGTCTGCGCACGATAAGTATAACTAGTGTTGGGCAAAACTCGAGTCTTAAGAGTCCTTTTTAAAAAGACTATACTTAATGTTTGCGGACTTGACTCGTAAATGAGAGCCCAGGCTCTTTAAGTGACAAGACTCGTTCATGAATACTCTTTAGACTTAGACTTTGGAACGGTATACTTTTTATTCTGAAGTCTTTTAGAAAAGTGAGTACCAGTTTGATTTTTAGACCAAAAGACTCGATACAATTTTAAGGATATGAGGTTTTTGTACGTTAGTTTAGAATCTTCTCTCTCTTGAAAGGGCTCTTGAAAGTGTTTAATTGTAAACGTATTAAATTAAATATTGTACGATTTGGTACATACTTTTTTTTTGTAAATGTCGTTACTTCTAAAGCTGTGGCGTTTCTTGCGCCCATTCTTCTCCACAGCTAAAATAGAAGTCCTGAATGGGTAGTAGGTAAAAAATGTATGGACGATTCAAAAGCACTTTTCTTAAGTTTATTTGAATAAAAAAAATTGACTTTGACTTTCATTTGACTTTTCGATAAAGGCTCAGTTCAATGAGTCGGGTCTTTTTACATTAAGGCTCCTTAAAAAGACTCAGAACTCCTTAGTCTGAATCTCGCAATCTCTGCTGAAAATAGTCCAGTCTTTATAAGATTAGCCCTGATAGGACTCGAGTCCTGACCAACACTAAGTGTAATCTCTACCATCCAGAATAAGACTGTTCTATCACACTCATTTCAACTCTGATAAGCCAAAGTTAAAGTTTCTTTTAAAATGAAAACGCTATACTAGTAGTGCAAGATAAAACACATGAGCAGTACTAGCACAAAATAAGGAGATTGCAGAAGGTAAGCTTAACCAGTTGCTAATTGCAATCAACACACATCAATACAATCGGTCGGTTAATTTTAGAGCGCTATCGCAGCTTTTTTTTTTTGGAGAGAGATTGCTGTTTGCCTCAGGCGGCATTTTCAGCTTTACCGGGCTTTTTTGGGGGCGGCGAGGAACGTAAAGGGTCCCTCAAGCCGTGTGAAAAAAATCACCTTCGGAGGTTTTCTAGAGGGAACGGCATCAAGGGTTCGGATCGGATCAGCGTTCTACGTTCCGTAATACGAATATGTGTTTTGGTAACGATACATTGTAAATTGTTGCGATTGCGGCTGTCACTTCAAATCGGTAATAAGCAGAGCTCGGAATTAGGTAGAGTTATTTATGTACTTACGCTGATTTCTTACAGCGAAAGAATAAAGGGGATATGCCTCAAATCCCGAGATTAATTTTTGACCTAAATTTTAACCTCACGAGTCTAGGCTAGAAGCAAAAGTATTTTCGTATTTATAAAAAAGGCGAAGTATAAGTAAAAGAATTTGCTTAAGACTATTAATAATTTGTGTTGTGAATTCATGTAAATACTAATAAAAATTGTATGTTAATTATCTTTGTTTTATTTGTTTTATATTAATATTGTTGGCCACACGGTATTGCCCATTAGAAATCCCGGGAAGATCCATATTAATATCAACATTTCGATGCAAGTACATAAGTAACTCTACTTAATTCCGACATCTGGTAATAAGCCTGCGGCACAGTCCGAGTGCAAGCAGTTGATCCGAGCTTAACTTCTGCAATCTCCTTACTTTATGGTACCAGTGAAGTGAGATCATTGTTTGTTTGTATTTTCGATATTTGCAGTTCCTAGTATGTGATAATGAAGCTGATATGCATTTACACGATTAGCTATATCATTTGTGGGTGTTTTAATTGACGCTAGTATGTGGCATACTTTTTTTAATAATGATCCTAATGATAACGAGTAGAGTCAATGTTTGAGTGAATTCCTATGAACTCTTTTTGTATAGTTTTTTGGTAACTTAAATGCCTACATGGTTTAATGAGGTGGCATTGAATAAAGTCTAGATTTTGAGTATTTATTCTTTGTTCTGTGGTATTTTACTCCTGAATAAAAACAACGATTACTTTTAGAACTTTAAAACTTTTCAAGTTAAAAAAAAAATATAGTGTAATGTTTTCTAAAGTTTACGCGAACACTACACATTTAAATGAAACAACTTTTACGAATCTACTCGCGTTTATTTTAAAGAAGATCTGAAAACTAAGCGCGCAAGAAAAGTTACATCTTTGAATTTCTTGAAGAGATGTCGCGACCAAGGTCTCATCCCGGCGTGTGTCAAGATATCGCCCAAGAGAGATATACGCGGGAGCGCCAAGATCTTGGATTTTTGGCCAGCCAAAAATTGCTTCGTCACCTCATCTACCAACATCGTTCTAAGCTAAGTACAATTAATAATAAGATCGAGAGTTTGTCCAGTGTGCTAAAGTTGCAATTGTCCGTAAATCCCAGCACCAACACCATACTGCCAGACCAAAAGATACTGTAAGCTCTTTCTGCGTAAAACGGAACGCACCTGTTAAAATTTAAATGGGGGTATACAAGCTACTAACTAATTATGAGACGACCAACACCTCAGTCTCCCCGTGACCACGGATCCTGCAAAGGATTCAAAACGTCAGGAAAAACATTAAAAAGTAATGTGTAAAATAAACGCGAGTAGATCCGTAAAATTTGTTTCATTTAAATATAGTGTAATGTGAACTACGCTTGCCAAATGGTTGGTGATAACAAAACCGGGATATGGAATGGATAATATGAAACACGCATTGCCCGACTTGGAATTGAACCCATGACCTCCGGTTATTGGGCCGAGCGTATAAATGGCCACCGAGGGGCGACAAAAATTTATGTCACATAATTTTTTTATTGCTATCTTGATTTGATATGACAAAGTTCCAAGCATGGTACACATGAAGATGTTTATTAAATTGTTTAAAATTAATTATGCATTAACGAAGATAGCTTAAGTAGAGACAAAATAAAAGCTATAAATAAAAAAATGTCCTCCAGCTGTGGGATCATAACCACGAAGTACCTATGTGGTACGTGTACCTTCTTGGCACACGTTATCGGGGAGACACAACTTTGTAAGACCAAGACGATCATTTATTATGCCTTATTTGTTTGTAATAATTGCGCGTGTAAGGTACAGACGCCTACATATCAACCTAAACTGCCAATTTCTTCAATAAATATTCAACCGTATGCTATATTCATAAAGTTCAAAGTTTAATGAGGAATTTTGACAGTTTGTAGTAGTCTGATGTACAGGCGTGTGCAACTACTTATTTCTACTTCTTTGAGATTTCATCCAACAGAGAGAGAGCGAGAGAGAAAAACATTTATTGATATACAAAGAAAAATAATAAACATAACACACAAGACAATTATTGTCAGGGCGGGAAAGTGAAGAGTCTTGCGGAGGTTGGAGGTTGGAGGAGGTTTGCGGTTTTGATTTATTTTTTTAAATTTGTGTTAAGTATGTCCAATATTAATGTGAAATAATGGTGGATTATTAACCGTTAAGTGTTCGTGAACACTCACGAAATGCACATGCTCACACAATGCTCACACAATGCTCACACAATGCTCACACAATGCTCATGCACACGCATGAGTGTTGGCAAATGAAACAAATCAGTGCAACGTTATTTTTCAAATTCTCTCAAGAAGTCCGCCCGAGGACTTAATAAAGCCCCACATCTTTACTGAGATACTCGAGGGATTGGGGAGTATATCATTTCTCACTTCTCATTTCTATTATCATTCATCATCATCATACAGTAAAGAAATATTGTTTATTTATGTATTACTTGTAAGAAAAATTACTTTGACATTGGCTGGCACTGACAAATAAACGCGAAATAATTCGTATAAAGTATGACGGTAATACAGATACGGATTTCATTTAATTTTAGTGCACTTTTCATGAAAAAATATTAATTTCCCAAATATTGTACTTACCTCAAGATAAAAACTTCAAAATTAGGAAACATTTGTTAGGTAGACATTTAACAAGAACAATACAAAACAAACTAATGTTTTAATAGAATAGGTGGAATAGTGGTCTTGTTAGTTTCTTTTTTTCTGGTTAAGTACAATTTTAGTTATAGTTAAAGTGATTGTGTATGGTGAAAAAAACTTGCACAAGTGCTCCAGAATTTTTTTTATCGATTGTTTGTTTCTTACCTACATTACGCATCTGTATCATGTCTGTAATTCATAATATGCATTGCATAAATTGCAGGTGTGAATTGTTACATGGAACCACTTAATGACATAACTTTATCCACATGCAGGTTATAAAAAAGACATTCGAGATAACGACACTCTTATTACAGTGGCGATAAGCTCTGTTATGTAGTTCAGTGTTTAATTTAATTTGTTGTTTACAGTACATCCGTATATGCAGCGTACGCGCACGTTTTTACAATTAAAGTTGTCTCTCATGTTTATTTGTTTTGGGAGTGGCCTTGGCCCGTATCGTGGCGCCAAATTAGGTAACTGAATGTCCAACGATCGCTTTTTATTATCGTTTTTGAGACACGATCAATTTGTACTTGGTGACAGATGCTGGTTATGCACCTGTCTTTAAGGTGAATTTATCTTGTGTTTTAGTTAATTGTTAGATATTAATAAAGAAGTAAAGATTGTGACTTTGTTTGTTTGTTTCAGAAGGGAAATCTCTGGAACTTCTGGTCTAATTCCATTTTTTTTTCACTGATACAATACTTCATTCCTAGCGGGTAAGACAGGCTTTATTTAATTAAAAAGAAAGGGTTAATATTGAAAATTTGAATTCCACGTGAACGAACGAAGACGCGAGTAAGGTGCTAGTTGTAAGATAAATATATATTACCACGGTAATTTAATATTATATTACTGTTGAATGATGATGAATACTTCTATACCATATCTACCTACCTATCGTACTTTTTATAGCAAACAAAGATGATAATAGATTTTTTTCCTTCAGTTGATGGCTTCGTGCGATTAGCACATTTAGCCAGTGTCAAAGTAATTTTTCTTACAAGTAATACATATATAAACAATATTTCTTTACTGTATGATGATGATGAAGAAATGAGAAGTAAGAATTGATAAAACCCCCCTAACCCCTCGAGTGTCTCAGTAAAGATGGTGGGGCTTTACAAGTCCTCAGGCGGACTTCTTGAGAGAATTTGAAAAGTGACTTTGCGCTGTTTTGTTTCATTTGCCAACACTCATGCACACTCACGAACTCCACCATTATTTCACATTAATATTCCACTTATCACAAATTTTGGTTGGTATCACAAGGTTGAGCCTGTGTCAGACTCCTACTGACTAAACTAAACACCCCCTGGAGTTGCCTATATATAGCCTTTGAAGGGCTACATAGGCTGACGGAACGATCGCCTCCCGTGGATGGATTGAGGGCTAAAGGGGCTAATAATATAAGAGTTTACAAGAGGAGCTCGATGGCGCAGTGGTTAACGCGCCCGGTCTGCGATTGTTGAGGTTATGCAACTTTCGTAAAGGCCGGTCATGTTATGGGTGACCAACATTTTACCATCTCGAGCTCCCCCGTGCTTCGGAAGGCACGTAAAGCCGTTGGTCCCGGCTGCATTAGCAGTCGTTAACAACCACCAATCCGCACTGGGCCCGCGTGGTGGTTTATGGCCCGTTCTCCCTATCCATCCATAGGGAAGGCTCGTGCCCCAGCAGTGGGGACATAAAATGAGCTGATGATGATGATGATGAACTAAATATATAGTTATTTATGACTATTATAAATAAACTGAAAAACCAACAAAGGGATATCATAACTCGGTCCTACCTAAGTTAGTTATCAATGTTATGCAAAGTTGCAAAATAAAGCGAAAAGTGGCAAATCATAAACCCTTGTTATTTAGAACATGCAAGTCGATGCAACATCGCATGCTTGCAGATACGTAGGAAGAACTTTGGGGTTCTCTTGGAATAAACGTCATATCGTGACTTTGACATTTTAATTTGAAAAATGAATGAGAATTTTTATCTCACCTTAGTAATAAGTACCTGGATAACCGAGCTTTGCTCGTAATTTTTTTTATAATGTTTTCTAAAAACGAAACCTAGCTAGGTCGATTTAGCGCCCCCGAAACCCCCTGAGGATTTTATTTTTAACCTTTTAGTATTTTTGTAGGGGGATAAGGTAGGCACGAATGGCACTGAACACTGATGTTTTTGCATAAGGTACTGACCCGCGCTGAAAGTTGCATCTCGCAATTGACCAACTTTTATCGCCACCACACTGTGGGTCCTTGTTTTGCCACAGAGCACAAAAGGCGATGCTGTGACAGTAACAGGCGCAGACTTGCGTTGCGCTGATAACGAATGATGCATAGGGCTGTCACGATTTGAATCAACATATACTTATGATTTTTTATATTAAAAGGAGGCAAACGAGCAGGCGGGTCACCTGATGGAAAGTAATCACTGCCGCCTAAGGACACCCCGCAAAACCAAAGAAACCAAGATGCGTTGCCCGCCTTGAGGAAGGAGTTGAATCTTGAGGAGGAAGTAGGAATTGGAAGGGGGGAGGGGATAGATGGGCCTCCGGTACTTTCACTCACCGGACGAAACACAACAGCAACGAGTGCCATTGTTTCACGCCGATATTCTGTGAGAGGGTGGTTTTAACTACATATATACATACATACATACATACATACATACATACATACAGTAACTACATATAGCATTGTCAATGCAAAAATAAAAATTATAAAATACTTACATATAATTTGTAGTCAAAATTGAACAAAAATAATAATTGAAATTTTTGTTTTCTGTTTGTTGCCAGCCCTGGTTGGATGCTACCCACGTGAATGCTCGAGTTCCGTTACGGTGCACTGTGAGGTGTCATTCGAGTGTTTTGAGTATCGTTCTTATTTTTACAGACACGTGTTAGTAGGAGGCGATACCGTTGTGTTGATGGCAAAAGGCATATGAAAAGTGTCGCAGGTTCAATTCTCGCATTTTCAACGAGTACCATTACCATCATTATAAGCTTATAAGGTCTAGTGCTGGGCTTAAATTTTGTCATTACCCACTACGCTATAGCCCAATACGAAATAGTGGGTTTTGAACTTGGTTTTACCACCACCAGGTGTGCCTAGTACGAAATTCATCCGCCATTTGATCATGCTAACGAAAACGTTGTATGGCATTGAAGCAGCGCCCAGTGTTGCCTAAAGTCGCTTTACTTTTGATTCCGAAAATGTAGACTTCCTAGCCTTCCTTTTTCCTAAAAGTCCTAGCCTTTAGAGGCGCCCTCAGGTTGTTCCGCTCCTGATCTGATCCGAACCCCTCGGAGAACCTAGTAGGGAACGAGGACACGCTTGCGTTGATGCTATTCCCAGAAACCCTCAGACGGTGTTTCGATTACACGGCTCAAGGGAGCGATTAAGTTCCTAGCCGCCCCAAAAGAGGTTTTCTGAAGAAACAGAATAAGTATGTTAAGATTGTTGCATATTATTATGAGTGCATCAGTAGGTATTAACATCGAAAATTACATAACTATGAAAAAACCGAAAAAGGCGACTGGCGGGAACTCCAATCTGTGATAATTATGTTGTCTCCGTTCTCCTTCACCACCAAATAGGGAACTGGGTCGGACAGTTTTGCTTATTATACTTACTAGTATGTACATAAAATATTTTACTGATTATATTGGTTCCTCGGATAATAGTTAATAAATATGTATGTTTGTTTTGTGTTAAATGTCTCAGCAGATTCAGAGAAGCTTCATAGAAAAAAAAAAAAACAAACGGAAAATCTCTAAAAATATATATTTTTTTCGTACAAAATGAATTTTACTTTTTGGTACCTATCCCATTCAAACCAATTAGTCAATTATAATGAAACTTTCTATGAAAATACAGAGTAGCATACAGTAAAACAAACCTTTAAAACAAAAAGTCTGTTTAACCGAGCCCTTATAAAAATTACAAATCGCATAAAATCCGTTGAAATACTATATGAAGTTTGTATTAGATAGATAAGTGCAGAAATATAAAATAGCTCATAATAAAACCTTAACGAACTACATCTTACAAAAATAAAATAAGAATACAAAAAAATTAACACCACTCCAAAAATAGAATGCTGTACTCAAATGCTTATCAACATCTGGGTGTGCTGACAGCTCGAAATTAAACGCATTGACATACCATTTGTCCACACTAAAACTGAGTCACTGCCAAGGCCAAACGAATTATGACTTAGAGTACGCGCTAGTATCTTATCGAGTATCGTATCAACACCTTGATTGTTCTACGTTGAGATAGATGATACGAAGTCGATAGTAAGTTGCAAGATAAAATGGCTTAACAGATTTGTAAATTACTTAGTTGATAAACAAGACATTTTATTTATTTATTATTTATTTAAACTTTTGCAACATACATTATATGGCGGACTTAATGTCTGAGGCATTTTAGCAGTCAACCATAGGGTAGTGCAGAGATAACTATTGATATCGATAATTGGTAGGTGCAATTATTTGCGATGACTAAAGTGGATAGTATAATTATAAATATTTTTTAATGAATATTATGTAAATCCATTTCATGCGGATCTTTGTAATTATTTGCCTTACTTACCACTTCAGTGGTCTACCGGTCTCAGACAGAAAGCAGTTTCTTTTTAATAGTTGGCGCGGTAAATGACTCTTCTCCACCTGATGTTAAGTGGAAATAGAGTCCAGACGCGAAGACCACTGGTGCAGTGTGAAAACAACGCAGCATCAGTCATCCTCACTTTGCCGGCCCACAAGGTGCCTCTTCATGCCTCGTTTGATAGACCCCATATCATAGGAAGGAGGGAAAACGTGTGCTGGTAGACTATTCCATCTTTTGGAAGTACGACGAAGAAACAAGTCACCAGATTTCTTAGTGCGCGATGGAATGTTTAAGACAGTACAGCAGCGGTGACACCGGAGAGCAGCACGCGTACTCTTATTGGGGAAAAGAGAAGGTGGGATGAGGTCAAAAAGTTATTTAAAGCACTCGCCATGATATAAGCGGTAGAAAACCTATATATGCTACTCGTAGAAGACGAAGATTTCTCTCCGGAATCCTCAACTATACTCGTACTAGCGCGAACTAGCTAGCTAGCTAAGTAACGACTACGGTAGGGATGGGGAACTGGGAAAAAATATCGATAAATATCGTATCGATGTTATTAAACAGTATCGTTTTTTATCGAAAAAAAATATCGATATTTCGATATATCGATATTTTTGCCCAAGCCGTGGAAAGAATCCCAAAATATTTAAAATTCAACAAATGTATTTTGTCATGAAAATAATTTAATCAATCGATTAAACCAGTATTCGTCGGATGACATTAAGAGCACTCTTTGTTTGACGTGCTCGCCTGTCAACCTGCTTCGGTTATCCGGCACTGTATCTAATATCGTTGAAAATATGATTGGATAGATGATGTTTCATAGGGATACGCTAAAAAAATATTGAAATTGATACAAATTTGATAATCAAAAATAAATATCCATTATCGATATAACGAGATCAAAAATATCGACGATATATATATCGATTATTTTATTTTAAAATATCGATATTTTAACATATCGATTTTTTTGACCCAAGCCTAGACTACGGTGTGCTTCCACTTTTGGACTTATCGTACTAACCAGCTGGTTTAATGAAGACCAGTAGTAGAACATAAAAATAAAAATCTAGCCTCGTTCTTTATACATCTCCTTGCGACACTAGCCTACAAAGCCTATATATATTTCATTGCGGCTCCAGGCTCTAAAGTATGTTTTATTTCTTTTTTTTGTTTAGAATAAAGGTAATCTGCTATGTGTGTTCGAATATATAATGTAATACCTAATGAAATAAAGAAGCTAAATTATAATTTATTTAAAAAGAAACTTTTGGAATGGCTTAGGGAGGCATGTTTTTATGATGTCAAAGAACTGTCCAATAAACGGATATAGTAATTTTGTATTTTATAAATTGGTTATTATCTTTTAAATGTTTGATTTTATAATTATATTTTGAGCTTTTTTAGCTGAACATGTGCACTTTAATTATCACTAAATGTAACAACTCTATACCATGTTTTCTGCAAATAAAGAATTATTATTACGACTAAGTAATATAAAAAAATTGTTAAAGATTTCTAAAGAGATCGCGTGACACTTCAATGTGTATGTAGGTGTACTAACATAGTTGCAAAAGTTGTTTCTGGGCAAATTTTTTATACAACATAGCAAATGAGCAAACAGCCCTCCTGATGGGAAGGGCTTGCCACAACCTATAGATGCAGACTGACGCTTAACACCACCCATGGCGCGAAAGCGTTTATTATAGGTAATGCCCTTTTAGGTATAAATGCGCGTTTCTGACCGGAGCCTACAGTTTTTATGCCGTGTCACCAGAGTGCCCCAGTGTGAGTTCATTTGCCATTTCAGGCTAGGTTGAAAAATAATAAATAATTCACTGTTGTGCCAATTAATTAATTTTGTTTTTTTATTCTCTATTTTTGTTACGTTTTTCTCTATTCTATTACATGGTGTTTACCTTAAAAGATTGTTACACTAAGTTAAGGAAGTGGTTGCTTGTATTTATATTATGTATTAGTGTTTACAAAAAAAATATATGGCTAAAATTTAGTTCTCCTCGTTTGTCTCCGGTGGGCCCTTGTGAAATAAACTCGTGATAGTAACCTAGTTAACTGGATTTCCTTGCCATAATAAATAATTCATATATAGGAACCATAGATATTTATGTATATATAAATATATGCGAGTATTTACCCGACTGCAAAGGTTATGTTTTTCGCGCCTATCTTGTGTGCAATATTCTTTATTACCTCATATCTCCAGAACCGCTGAACGGATTTACATAATTGAGGTATCGTTATATTTAGCTTAGCTGCCCAAGTGTTCTTAGATAGGTGACTTTAAAAAAAACAAACATGGCGGCTGTGCGACGCCATTGGTGAAAAACAATTTTTTTTACTTCATTATGGGTATCAAATTAAAGGGCTCAACACAAGGATTTCAAAAAGTATATCATGAATTTGTCTAACTAAATAGACAAATAAAATAAAAATTAAAAAAAAAACAAAAAACCCGCCTGCGAATAAAATAATAAGTAACTAAATAGAAAATCAACTGAAAAGGAAGGAACAAGATAAAAATTCAATTTATGCAACATCATACATACATAAACCACAGTCGGAAGCACGCACAAAGTGAGAATGATTTGACTTATCTTTTTTCTTATTTGCCTCCGACTACGCAGGCGGGTTTTTTGTTTTTTTTTTTAATTTTAATATTTTATAATTATATCTTCTGCGTCAGTTTCTGTCTTACCACCGTAAGGCAAATGGGTATTGCCCCCAATTCGCAGTGGGACAGCGCGGTGCGGTATAGCCCGATCTCCCTATGCGCTAATCCCAGCAGTGGGAATTGTTAGTCTAATAATTTAAAAAAATAAAGCAGGTAGGTACACTTTTTCTCTTTCAGATTTTGTCATCATTTTAATTTAAAAAATGAATAGAACGCTTTCAAAAGATTAAGCTGCATAGTATGCACTGGGTTTATGAAAATTGACTTGCACACTAAAAATTAAGTACTTTATTTTTTCATTCAAACATAATCTAATCTGATTCAAGCAAAGACAAATACAGTTCTATATTTGTGCTATCGTAAATTTGCATCATGCAATGGTAAGCACTCTAAATAATTTAATCCTCCTGATGCTGGTAGGTACAATCACATACATCACATACAATTGTTCTGATCAAGGTAAGTAGCTAAACTACTCGTTTTATGGAAATCAGAAACTACGACGGTACCACAACCGCCCAGACCCGACACAACATCGAAAAGTTCGTTTTCGACATTGACCCGACCGGGAGTCGAACCCGGGACCTCAGAGTTAGTGCAAGTCACTCGGCTACGGAGGTCGTCGTCATTTTATGCTATGTATTACACATACTACAGTGTCTACAGTACAGTATGCAAAAGGTAAGTTCTACGAATAAAGTAATGTGTAAAAAAACAATACCTACAACAGTGGCTAACTGGGAAATCATACGATGACACTGAAAATTTACTATTAGTCATTACATAATAATAAGACCTTGTTAGCAATAATGCTAAATAAGTAGAGCAACAAATGTTTATAATTTCTATTGCCTTATTTACTATTACTATGTATGTCGTTGTTATTGTGTAAATGTTTTATTGTTAAGTAAGCGCTAACCTGATCGCTTTGGATCTAAGACACAGGCAATCTTTTTGCTTAGCTTAGGTATTACATAATTTATTTTATTGTATACCCTAACATTAATTACATAGTTTAAGTTTTTGTATCTAGGCTAAGTTTTATACAGGAATAAATTATCTTATCTTATCTTATCTTACGCAGCTCTTGTCCAACGTCCACATAAAAAAATCAATCAACACACATAAAAGAAAAGCGCCGAATCACTCACTGACTGACTTATCAACGCCCAAGCCAAAACCAATCTTTGAAACAGAAACTGAAATTTTGCCCGAAGCTGAAATTTTCTTTTTATGGCGTTGACAAGACAAGTCGTGCTTTGCCGAAATTTCATTAGGATCATGGACAAGACTACTTACAAATATTTATAATTATAGTATTGTTATTATGAAAAAATGCGCTATTTCGTTGCAAACAAATTACAATTTGAAAAACCATTAAAAAAATAATTTCCGTGAAGTATATCTGAACCCTGTCTGACATAATGAGTTTTTTTTTATAATGACTCAGGTTTATACCAAATAAGGTCTAAATCCCGCTCGTGGATTTTTGTTCAACACTTTTTCAAATAAAAAATATTGAAATGAAATTAAATGAAATATATTTTTTTATAATTTAGGTATTAGTTATTACAAACATACATAGTTAGTAAGTAATTTGAATCCATCGGAAGTTACAACATTTTAGCCGCTTTTTAAGCATTTTCAGTTATTTTGAAAACTATGCTTAGGTATTGTTCCTACATATTTTTAAAAACGTAATTATCAGAGAAGATCCGGATTGATTTCAGCGTAAAGTCCATTAGAATTGTTTGCCCAAATTTAATATAACAGGGAATTTAATTAGGCTACTTAATTAGTTCACGTTTTTACAATTAACAATTTATCAGTGTAGATATTTTTATTTCAAAGATAACCTATCCTTGATCTTAACACTTACTAAACCCAATTTATGTAGAAACTAAAAATAATGATGTCAGTCAGTATACGGATTAGATATGGCCAGACAAACATGTTTACAATTATTAAGCATTGTCAAACTTATTTGTTAAAATTAATAATAAAATGTTATCTTTCTTAATTGTTAACCTTACAAATATGTTTAATTTAATAACACTAATAATCCATAAAAGAAACATAAATCAACAAATAAAAACAAATTAAAATTTAATAATTACAAATAAAAAAATCCTTTAAACCGACTGTGGGTTAAAATTGGGAACGGTCCCAAGAATGCTGGCAACATACCTCTTAGGATTGCCAGGCTATATACGCTGGCAGAGGTAGAACCTATACAATATACATGTATATTTTTTCTTTTTACAAACCTCAATATAATTTTATACAAGACTAGTGGCCCACTCGCGACTTCGTCCGCTTTGGTAAACACCCTTATACCATGACGGCTTTAAAAAAAACTAGAACCCCTATTGTAGCGCCACCTATTAGGTCCAATTATTAATCGAAATCATCCAGAGACCCACTCAAACACACATAAATTAATCATAAAAATCATTCCAGCCGTTTAGGAGGTGTTCAGTATCATATAGGTACACGTATAGAAGCATTATATAATATATGCATTCACCCGTAGAAATTACTTTGTTACTCTTTTATGTGTGTACATAAACTTGTAAATAACAATAATAAATAAACAATAAAGATATAATTTAAGGCGAAGGGTAAGGCACCCTTACTTACTTTTAGTTTTGTTTTTGTATTCATTCGCTAACACCAACAGTGGCCATTGTTTGTGAATAAAAGCGATAGCCCGTTTTGTGGATAAACCACGCAACAAAAAGTAGTGCACAATTATTAAATAAATACTATGGATGCTTTCCTGTAGTCGGACGGTACGCAATGTTTAAAAAAGATCCGGTCCGTTAGTAATTGTCAAATTATCAATTGGTGGCGCTAGTGTGCCTTACCCTTCGCCTTAAGCGAAAACTTGATATTTTTATAGTCAGCACTTCAGCATTAAGCTGCTGGATTACCAAATTTATAATACCAAAAAACAATAGACGCATTAAAGTAGATAAAATTTTCCTGCGATTTAATGGTGTACTGGTCACTCTGCAAGGCATGGCCGAGGCCGAATTATAATAAACTAACAATTTACATTCTTATTTGCGTCAGTTTTGCGTAGGTATGGAATTTCGTGGTGAACGAACCGATATATTAATATATTGGACGACGTAGGCGAAACCTAATTCATGCAACTAACGAAGTCGGACAATTTACACCTTTAATTGAATACGTACTCAGTTTAAGGATATAGCTATGAGGCCTACTCTGTAAATCGAACAATTGATTTATCTGTCGATCCTATTTTTTTAATAATATTTTACGGGTATGCACAGTGCCTTTTCAATTGGTGGAAGCGCACTTCACTCGGAATCCTCAACTAGTGAGGCAGTGGCTATCTTATCTGTAGCTGCTGGAACACAACAATGCTACAAACATTGATGTTATGGCGACTTATTTAGATAAGATGGTGGTAGCTAGCCAGGCGGACAAACAAGTCCTACTACCAACCATACAGAGTACAAAAACATGTACCCGCCGCTGGGAATCGAACCAGGGACATCTGACTCTAAACAGGTGGTCTTAACCACTAGACTACAGAGTCGGTTGAATCCTATCATACCTATCGGTATGCCGGTCATTCTACGTGCTTCGGAAGGCACGTAAAGCCGTTGGTTTCGGCTGCATTAGCAGTCGTTAACAACCACCATCCATCCTGGGCCAGCGTGGTGGTTTATGGCCCGTTCTCGCTGTAGGTGTTTCCATCTATAGAGAAGGCTCGTGCCCCAGCAGTGGGGACAAAAAATGAGCTGGTGATGAATATATAAGCGCAGTATGGGCAGGCTTCTAACAAGGTGGACCGACGATCTGGTGAAGGTCGCGGGAAGCCGGTGGATGCGAGTAGCACAAAACCGGTCGTTGTGGAGATCCTTGGGGGAGGCCTTTGTCCAGCAGTGGACGTCTTTTGACTGAGATGATGGTGATAATATTAAAGAACACTGTCATACTCAAACGAAAACACATATCAGTTAAATAACAAGTTAAAAGCTTGTAAAAAGTAGAGAATAACATACAATTAATTGTACATTTACAATGGAGGTAAAGTTGACATAATAATTCTATAATGATGACACATGTCGTAGACGTAGAAATTATACAAAGGTAATAGTTTAGTGTTTGTAAAAATTACATAAACTACATACAATATTGCCACTACTGTCGGGCTATAAAATGTTTAGATGACACACTAATTATACAAGAAAAAAAGAGGAGAAAATCCAAGTTACATTTGCAGCGCTTATAAAAGATTCTATTGCTAGAACTGTTCAAAGTTCAAAGGTGTTAGTGTAATTAAATGCCTCGGTGGCCGATTGGTAAAGCGCTCAGCCCGACATCTGAAGGTTCCGGGTTTAATTGCCAGGTCGGGCAAAGTGTGTCTCGCATTTTTTGATGCATAGCTGATCACCAACCCGCATTTGGCAAGCGTTGTGATGACTTCATTCCAATGATGGAGGCCTTTGCCCAGCAGTGGACAGTTATAAGCTATTTACTTTACTCCTTTACTTACTTAGTATAATTACAATAGAAAATACCTCACAGATGCCCTTACAAACAAATATTTGTGTCGACAACTTGTTCTTGCCCACGGCATAGTTGACAAGGAATTTGCATTTCAAAAGGCGCCCATTTCTAATAGGATTGCATTATTTGTAAAGTTGATCTCTGAATCCATTTGAACCTCAACAAAACCTTCGCAATACTTCGTATATAGGTTTTCAGAATGTATAAAGTTCTAATGTTCCATAGAAGTTCATCTCGTACGAGTATTATCAAATTTAAAAGCAGGAAGACAAGCAAACGGAGGAGCTCGAGATATTTCGAGCTCCTCTGTGCTTCGACATCAACGTAGGTACTTCGTTAATAAATTTCAAGATTATGTAAAGTGCAAATATTCTATTGAAGGTCATCTCATCATTACTATCAGCCTAAAAAGCACAAAGGAGCTCGAGATGTTTTTAGATTAATTAGGTCATCCATCCGCTGATCTGTCAATGCGAATATGGCTTAACAAGAAAGATCGCTTAGGTGCAGGCCGCTAAGCCATCGAGCTACATGGAAGCCGAAAGCAAAACATTATGTCGTCTAATGATTACGTCCAAGTTTTTTAAAATCGGGATCCAAGAGTAAATTATTTAAAAATACTCGATTTTTGTAGTAACACGATTTTAACATATAAAATACGCGTGACAATATTTTTTACTCATTTTTCTTTTCTTTCTCTTTTCGGCCTTTCTTTTTTTTGTATGTGGGAGCTCCAAGTCATCGTCACAGTATCTCTGAGAATTGTCGGAAGGTAAGTACCTAAGAATATTATTATTAACGTTATTATTTGTAATTTCATCCTACAATATCACTCTGTGAATTAGCATTCAAAAGTTACAACCCGGAAACAAAAGGTGCACTTTAGAAATCATATTGTAAAAGTCAAAGTTTTCACAAATACCATCCAAAAAACTGTCATTAGCCCAACTCCGACAGGCCGGCACTTCAATTAGATGCAGGAAATTAGAAACGCCGTTACCAGATAGTCGACTTCCATTCAAGAACCTAGTGCCTACTACCTGCCTAGTTAAGAAAACCAGAATCGTAAAAAGCCACGCCAATGTTACGAGCTACAACTGAGCTTTCTGCTCATGCTAAAGATATTCTAGCAATAATTATATTTAGTGGGTCCATTGAAGTGGGATAATGGCTTATGGAACTCATCGTCGTTTTGAATAGCACCTACTGATAAGTATGATCGTTGATGTCTGTAATCATCAGTGATCCATGTGCTGAGTATCAGTTTTATTCAGGATTTGATCGCGTTAACGAAAACGAGAATTTGTATCGCAACTGTAACACATTTCGTTTGTTTTAAGTGCCGGGAAGTATGTGCCTTTTGTTTTTTTTGACCCTGTGAATCAGTTGACAGTTCTTAGACTAATGATAGCTTTTCTTTTTTAAACTGTTAATGCATTGTATTTTAGTTGTTGTTGTTTTAGATAGTTTTATACCACTTTCGTACTTCATTCATGCAAATATTGGGACTTCTATCCTTAACCAGAAGACTTCAGGCTCTTCGCCCTCAAAGACATTGCTAAATTTAGGGCAGTTATCTTTACTGAGGAAAGAATGGGATTGCACAACAGATCCCGATGGGTTGAAGTGCTACTGGAAGAAGGAAACCGCAACAAGCCCGACCAAGATGAGATAACAAACGTAAATCATTAATTTCATATGCCAGACTTTTGACAGAAATGTTGGCAAACCATTGTGACCTTGTGGTTAAATATTGTTATCTATATGACAGTTTTCGTACAGATAAATACTGATTAAATACTATCTTTACTGCATTGTTTACAATTGAAATGAATATTTTTAAGTTTTGCCAAAATTTGATAGAAGACCTTCAAAATGTCGATAATGTAGAATTAGGCTCATTTTACCTTACAAAATTAAATGAAGTAGATAACATTTAGATGATTGGACGTGCGCCTGATCCAGATAGTCAGAAAGAGTCGGATCAAATCCCGCTTGTGAAAACAATAATCAACAATTTATGTATAACATAAAACGTTTGCAGCTTCCATAAAGTCAGAAAAAATATCAAGGTCATCCAAAATCTAGCATGTTCTATTTCGACTCTGTATTATGTCCGTGGTTTTGGTTTTTTCCTTGTCTTTGTTGTATTCCAACAATTACCATCCAAGTAATAGCTATATAGCAAACGGCCTATGGTCTGACCGCTTTTTATGTAGTCTTTTTGCTCAAACTATAACGAGTTGGCGGGAAGTGAGCTCAAATGGTTTAGCAAAAACTTTATTAACTACAGTTTTTGCTACATTGTGTTTATTAACGATAAAAGGGAAGTATAATGTTACCTTGTCGCCAAAAACTTTTATTTTTCCTACGATCACACAGCAATAATAAGGAAGTTAGCACCTAATCCCCGAAATAATTTAAGATTACATATAAGTATACATGAAGAAATATGCTAATAAAGTCTTCTATCTGTCTAATTCTGTAATGACAAAATGTTGTCATTTGGTTTCGTCTTTGGTCGTTGCAGTACACTCTCATAAAATATATTTAAGTTTAATGTTATTTGAATGTTCAACAAATTTGTAAACACACACTTACAAAAAGTTGACAAAAACCTCTTAAAAACAGAAGAAAAAGAAGCTACGACAAGCAACTATCGAGCAACAGCGACGCTCGTAAACTTTTTGGACGCTCCAAATGAGGTTCGTATTACATAAGACGTGCTTAATGCTCTACCAGTAACTGTTATCTGTGGTTTTGGACCTCAGTTGATGCGCGGAGTAAGGCTAGAGCCGGGTACGCAGGTAGGCACCGTAGGTCGGTGGCCGCGGACGCAAGGACGTTGGTGCGCGGGCGGAGGCGACGTTCGATGGCGTCTTGACCAATAGGAAGGTTCTGATGGTGGTGTGCGTGAAACGTGTTCTTACACTGATACTTTCGGCTGTATATCTTGGCGGTCGATGTTGCCGCGTTAGTGATATTCCCAGTTTGATGGGGAAAACTTCAAATTGAATAGTTTTGTTTTAACAATAACCAATCCTTGTCTTTACTTTCTCAGCTTTTTGAAAAATATTCTAAGTCTTCTAAGGTTGTAATTCTGAAGTTGCTGAACTGCTGAAGCATCTTATAAGAGATCCTGTATTTCTTTGTTTTCTGACATTTATATATACACACCTAATTATATCTTGTTTTGAATTAAAAATCTTGAGTCGAATGTCCCTAAAATGTCCGTCGAAAATCTAGTTGCCGTATTACAAAATCTGTCTAAATAAAGTCCGGAGCAGCGATAAGAATCTGTTTTTGTCTAAGACTGTGATCATTTTAAAATGTATATTTATTATATTTTTGTACCGACAAATTAAAATATTTAAAGTATGCCTTTTTGTATATTCACTTTATCTTGTACCTTTCAGAAATGCATAATAAATAAGGTTTCTAGATTGCAGAAATAGGTTCCATCCAGTCAGATTCTGATCAGATTGCCTACCACCAGACAAAATTTAGCTATGTAGTCAACAGACGGTTAACTTTCAGTGAGTATGGCAATTTCTATCTCGCCGTTTGCGCGCGCACGAGCCAAGCGAGCGCGGCTGTTCTCGGATCCATTCACACACACTCTCGCGTCCGTTGTGCTCGCGCGGTGGTGTGGCGCGCCGGAGTATTGTTTCTTTTTTTTATCGTCCTGCCTGCCACTTGCTTCTTTACCCACAGCTTACCTGCCAGTTTGTGAACCTTGCAACTAACCTCATTCGAACTTATTACGTGCAAAACATTAGAGTACGCAAGTTAATTGTTCTGTGCAAAGTGAAATCTACGCGGAGTAAGGTCCAGATGTCGGTGCAAACGGCAACAACCTCGTTTTGTGTCAACAAATAATAATAAACAGTGATCGGGACAAGTTGTACCGCTCGTTCCGTTCTACACAAAAAGTATATACAGTGATAAATTAAACAAAGCTCTAGACTGGATGCTCTGTTGGAGAATGGGCTTCGTTCACTCTCGGAACCCGATTGTTGCGATTTCACCCACATAACGTTTATGGTAAGCAAAAAGTTTCACGTTGTTTCGTAACTCGCAACTTTTTGGCGCGGGTAGGTTGCGGCGTTTGCTTTTTTTTACTTTCTTTTTTTAAAATTGGTTTTGCTGATTTACTATTAGTCATTTTGGAGTCTAGAGTCAGTTTTGGAAGGTACCTACGTCAGGAATTATAATTCATAATAATTTCGAATGAATTTTTCGGATTATTTGATTTACAGAGCTTCCTTTTTTTAAATATTTTCAAACACTGTCTTAATTCTTTAGTCTTTAGTTATTCACTATAAAAATTCAAAAACATGTAAGTACAACATTTTTGTATTTTTTTATTTATAAAGCATACCTACCCCCATTAGGTAATAATAATAGGTGCCATTTTACTATTCAAAAATCTGTCATATCATTATTACTTACATTCGGTTATTTCCAAAACTGTCTTCACCATGATCTCCAAAATTTTATTTAATTTTCGTAACAAACCTTTAGTTACACCAAGAAGCTATGAAAAAAGACAAAGTGTTAAAAAGTTTCTCGAGCGGGACTCGAACCCGCACCCCATGACATGCCGGGTCAGGTGCACTACCAACTATGCTATCGTGGCTCAATCCAACTCGCCGAAATTAATCAACAGTATTTACTCTTACTCTGTAAGCCAAAGGAGCCCTATTCACTTTTTCAACACTTTGTCTTTTTTACACGACTGCCAAAAGGAGTGTTATGTTTTCAGGGTTCATGTATGTATTATGTGTGTGATGTTACTTTATTCCACCACAACTTCTAAACGACTGAACTGATTTAGATATATGAGGTATCGTTACAATCCTTGCATCGTTCCGATTAACATAGGCTAGTAAAAATTTGGAAATTTAACCCCTATGTGGGTAAAATAGGGACGAAATTTTGTATGATGAAAATTCGTCATTATTTGAGTTAGAGACTAGATCTTGATGTTTAGCATGATATCTGTAGAGGTTAATTTTTGTTTCTTCTTGTATCAAAATGCTTACTAATTAAATTATATTAAAATTAAACTTATCGCTAAAAGATACAAAAAAAATAATTAAAAAAATTAAAAAAACAGGACTGCCATGACAAAAAAGACAAAAAAATTAACCTTTTAGTTCATTTTGTTCAAAAACAAGACGTCATGTATTTATCTGTATTTATAAAAGTGATTAATAAAACTGAGATTTTCATGGCAGTCGGGGGACCTTATAAATAAGAAAGTATTCCGCAAAGCGGTCCCCCGACTGCGATGAAAATTTCAGTCTAATTAATCAAGCAGTTTTGATTTTTTATATGTAGTCAGTGAGTGAATGAGGGATATTTCACTTTTATAAATACAGATAAATAAATACATGACATCTTGTTTACTGCCTTTTAGTTCTTTTTTTGCCTTTTTTGTCATGGCAGTCGTGTTTTTTTAAATTATATACAACCATAATCACAAAGAAGCTATTATTCAAAAGCAAGGTGCAATTTTATTATAACATCGTAGGTAATTCACGAAACGCTTGACATGGTAGGTGGGTATTGTGAGTTACGATGCGCTGTTAACCCCCACACAAACTGCGTTTACGAAACCCGCGGTTTTTAGTGGGCTGCGGCACAAAATAAGGAGATTACAGAAGGTAAGCTACATACAAACGTTCTCGAGCAACGCGCACATAGACAACCTCTCACGGACGCGGAATCTCGCCACAGCTGCGCTCGGACTGTCCAGGCTTATTACCGAAAAAAGCAACCAGTTGTTATTTGTACAATTGCAACGCGACTGCTCTAGTTTTTTTTATTTTATTTTTTTATTTACGGGTAAGCACAGTGCCTTAATCTTACCTGATGTTATGTGATGATAAGGCTAAATGGTGGAAGCGCACTTCAACCGAGATCCTCAACTAGTAAGGCACTGGCTATTATATCTCTAGCTGCCGGAACACAACAATGCTACAAACATTGATGTTATGGCGACATTTTTAGATAAGGTGGTGGTAGCTAGCCAGGTGGACAAACAAGTCATACCACCAACCAAACCAAAAGTTTGGTTAGTACACAAACATGTACCCCCCGCTGGGAATCGAACCCGGGACCTCTGAGTCTAAACCAGTGGTCTTAACCACTAGACTACAGAGGCGGTCAATAAAATCGGAGGACTTCAGGCTCTTCGTCCTTAAGGACGTTGCCAAACTTATGGCATCTATCTTTACAGAGGAAGAAGAGTGAAAGGATTGGGTTGCACAAAAGATCCCGATGGGTCGAAGTGTTACTGCAAGAGGGAAACCTCAGCAGGCCCCACTAAGATAAGATAAGATAACAACTGGTTGTTTTTTTCGGTAATAAGCCTGCGGAGCTGTTTCGAGATCCAAGTGTGCGTAGCTCGAGCGCATTTGTCTTAAGCTTGCCTTCTGAATCTCCTTATTTTGTGGCTGTGGGCTGAGAGCCAGCACCAATCGAGTAAACACAGGTGAATTACTGAAATGTACTGTCATTACAATCATAGCCACAATTATAGTCAAATCGTTTCCGGTAATAATGCAATAACTAGTTGTTATGCTGTTGTAATAGTTATACTTTAATACGTTAGCGACTGGGGTATATCTACTTTGTTTTTAACAAAGTTGAGCTCGAATGAATGCGGGCTTAGTTCTACATTGCATACAAGTGTTGTGTTGTTTTTAATGCATGTGGTTAGTCAAATAGAAAACTAACTAATGTTTATGTATGTATGTGTTATGTATATATGTATATGTATGTCTTTTTATGTACTGTTATATGATTCTATTATATTCTACAGTATTTGCGCACTTCTTCTATCTCCTTCTTGGGTTCCTAAACCAAAGATTGTCTGGTAGAGATCGCTTAAAGCGATAAGACCGCATTTGCCCATGCTAGCTTTAAGATTGTGTGTACATGTTTTTTGTTTTTATTTGTGTGAGCAATAAAGTATCTATCTATCTATCTAACTAATAGGAATAGCGAATATGTTAAGGGTACAGACAGGCACGGTTTTGATTAATATTAAATATATCATCATCATCATCATCAGCTCATTTATATGTCCCCACTGCTGAGGCACGAGCCATCCCTATGGATGGATAGGGAGAACGGGCCGTAAACCACCACGCGGGCCCAGTGCGGATTGGTGGTTGTTAACGACTGCTAATGCAGCCGGGACCAACGGCTTTCCGAAGCACGGAGGAGCTCGAGATGATAAAGTTTTGGTCACCCATCCGACGATGATGACCGGCCTTTGTGAAAGTTGCTTAACCTCAGCACTCACAGACCGGGCGCGTTAACCACTGCGCCATCGAGCTCCCTCATTAATCCCTCATTAAATATATATATGTATGATAATAATTTTTGCAATAAATATAAATCTTGGTTTTGTTAATCCTGTATTGTTAATAAAAAAATAAAGTGTGCCCTTACAGAGTTCTAGCATAGTAGAATGAAAACTATGGTTCTAGTTTGAACTGTGCTTTAGTTGAAAGCTTTTTGTACTTATCTAAACAGCAAGTGTTTCAAAAGGGTAGGCAAATAGATACATTGTTAGTTTTTGTTTAGGCCCTTTTTGTGTATTTTTTAGTATTTCTCATTTCTAGTTTGGGATTTTGACACTCTCGCTTATGTGATAAATTAAACACTAAACTACCCCAAAACTAGAATACAAATATTACTACTATACATCTAATAAAAGACGAATATAAATGCTTTAACGTTTTTTTTATGGCTTTGCACAAGTATGGAAAAGTCTTACAATACTTAAATAAACAATATTCCTTTCATGTATGATGATGATGAATGATAATAGAAATGAGAAGTGAGAAATTATATACCCGCCAACCCCTAGAGTATCTCAGTAAAGATGTGGGGCTTTACTAAGTCCTCGGGCGGACATCTTGAGAGAATTTGAAAAGTGATGTTACACTGTTTTGTTTCATTTGCCAACACTCATGCACACTCACGAACACTTAACGGTTAATAATCCACCTTTATTTCACATTAATATTTGACATAACACAAATTTCAGAAAATAAAACAAAATCGCAGACACGATTCTTCACTTTCCCGCCAAGAAGTCCTGCTTTAACGTTATAACCATAGACAATAAGTTCTAGAAATCATTATGCAGAAGAGTGACAGTTGAAGGTCAGATTAAATTAATAGTTACATCCGTAGTTGGTATTCTTTAGAATACGATGTGTAACTTTTCTTCTACATATTCTCATCATTAAAACCTATTCGCACGATAGGCATTTGTTTTAAGAAGGTCAGGTTGATCACTGAACTGATTCGAGAGGTCGTATCATTCATTGCCATGCGTTTACTTCGATAGAAGAGCGATATACTTTTTTGAACTTTGCTAATGAATCTTTAATCAAAATGTTAATTGAATTGAAGGCCGTCAAAGAGGTCGTATTAGGTAAGTTGTTACAGAAGTGCATACTATTCAACCTTATCCTTTAGAGACATGTAAGCAGCTCCAAATGTATTAGTCTTTTATATTTTAACTCCAAATAATTGGATCGCATCGGCGTCGTGATAACTCTATATATATGTCAAGTTAAATTATTTTCCTTTCCCTCTTCTGGCTGCAGAACTTTTTATAAGATATTGTTTACTCTGGCTCATATACAATAAAAATCTATATCTATACTAATATTATAAAGAGGAAACCTTTTTATTTTTGTATGTATGTATGTATGTTTGCAACGAATAAACTCAAAAACTACTGGACCGATTTAAAAAATTCTTTCACCATTAGAATGCTACATTAGCGCTGAGTAACATAGGCTATATTAAAAAAAAATGTCCACCCGTGCGAAGCAGTGACGGGCCGCTAGTATTATATAAATTTAGCATGACATACTTAATCAACAATGAAGAAAATATGATATTTTAGCATAAAAGGTGCTTTTAGCAGGTAACGGTATTCCTCAATTTCCTCAATAGATTTTGAACTTTATGTATATGGCATATGGTTGAACATTTATTGAAGAAATTTGACAGATTCGGATAGGTTGATGTGCAGGTGTCTGAACCTTTCTTTTTTTTTTTTTATTTTTTTTTTTTTTAATAAAAATAATTGAGTATCCGGCGACTGGGCCCGCTCTTATCTGGGCCCGCGGGCCCACTCGCCGGATCGAATTATTTTAATATTTTTATTCTGGCAGCTGGGCCCACCATCAATATGCATATAAGATCTATTGTTGAAATCGAATTCTTGTACAGTTGGAAGAAAACGTATTAAAAATTATTATTATTTTTTTTTTTTTAAAGAAAATCATTTATTTGGTATTTATTTATTTATTTAATTATACGGCCGCAGTCAATTACTATAATTAATATTAAAAAAATATATAAATAATAGTAATTTCTGATTCAAAGTAAAAAAAAGTTCTTTTCACTGGCTATAAGAATCAAAAACATTAAAATATAAAAACCGCCTCGAGAGCTAAACAAAAGATGTCTCGCTTCCAAACGTGTATGATAATCAACCTCAACGCTTCTCTTGTCTTCCACTTTCAAGAATAAGATATTAGCACAGTCATTTCGAATCCTTCGCATTTGCATGTTCATGCATAATGACATCCATCATCTCGCACACGACCATTTAAGGCGAAGGGTAAGGCACACTAGGGAACTTCTTGGCGGGAAAGTGAAGAGTCATGTCTGCGGTTTTGTTTTATTTTCTAAAATTTGTGTTATGTCGAATATTAATGTGAAATAATGGTGGATTATTAACCGTTAAGTGTTCGTGAGTGTGCATGATTGTTGGCAAATGAAACAAAACAGTGCAACGTCACTTTTCAAATTCTCTCAAGAAGTCCGCCCGAGGACTTAGTAAAGCCCCACATCTTTACTGAGATACTCGAGGGATTGGGTGGTATATCATTTCTCATTTTTATTATCATTCATCATCATCATACAGAAAAGAAATATTGTTTATTTATGTATTACTTGTTAGAAAAATTACTTTGACACTGGCTAAATGTGCTAATCGCACGAAGCCATCAACAAAATGAAAGAAAAGGCACACTAGCGCCGCTAATGGATTTAATTTGATAACTGCTAAACTGGATTTTTTTTTCAAACATTGCGTATCTTCCGACACTAGGCAAACATCTATTATTTATTAATTGTGCACTACTTTTAGGTTTGTTTTTGTATTCATTCGCTAACAGCAACAGTGGCCATTGTTTGTGAATAAATGCGATAGCCCGTTTTGTGAATAAACCACGCAACAAAAAGTAGTGAACAATAAATACTATGGATGCTTTCCTGTTGTCGGACGGTACGCAATGTTTAAAAAAAGATCCGGTCAGTTAGTAATTGTCAAATTATCAATTGGTGGCGCTAGTGTGCCTTACCCTTCGCCGTAAGTAGGGCTTAGGGTTCTTCGTTGGTCCTGTACAGTACTTTTGCATTAACTTTTTTTTTGATTTGTATGAACGGCCCTTAAATGAAATCCTATTTGCAAACACTGTATTTAAATACACAAGTAAAAAAGTATGAGATTGTTTTCTTTAAAACATCTGGAATGTGTTCAATATTTTAAGACTTAAAACTAGGTATACTTTGTAACAATTTTCTTTACCAAAATAAACAGCGGAAATAACTTACTTACTTTACTTTTAATAACATAATATATAATATATTTTTACAAACATTATTGTATAATTTGCAGTAGTCCACATATTTGTAATAATGGTAGATATCCCTAGAGGTCTTTAAAATTGAATACTAGTAACGTAAATTAAATTATATAACAATAACTTCTTGTTGACATATCTAAAAGTAGGTGTATGTTTCCTGTGTATTTCTCGGAACCACTATTCTGAAAAAACTGCATCCACAATTAGCAGAGCCAGAATACTCCCCCTAATAAGAATGCGTTCATAAACTCTAAATAATCGTACGTTCCATTAACAATGACAACATTTCAGATGCAAATCGTCGCCCCAATGAATACAATGCCAAATTGATGTAGACACCACAAAGCAAAGCAGACATGGCCAAACTAATCATTCGTACCGTGCTGATTACAATCAATTACTTTGAAAGTGCGTTGCGTGATTGTTACTGTAAAGTTTGTCGATGCAAATTGACGATTTAGATACGCAGAATGGAAACGCAGGCTGGAAAGATGTGGGAACAGTAACGGAGGGATTCGAGATACCTACTCATGACCCTCATCATCATCATCATCATCATCAGCCTATAGAAGTCCCACTGCTGGGCACAGGCCTCCCCCGTGAACAATAGCACGTGGGGATATTGGGCCATAACCCACCACGCTGGCCCAATGTGGGCTCATTACCTAGAAAGACTTAAAACTAGGTATAGGTAATTTGTAACACTTTTTTTTACCGAAATAAAAATCGGAAATAAATTACTTTACTTTATTATATATTTTTTACAAACATTATTGTATAATTTGAAATAGTCCACATTTTGCGGTAAGACCCAAAAGTGCTAATTACAATCAATTACTTACTGTGAAAGTGCGTTGTGTGATTGTTTGTCGATGCAAATTGACGTTTTAGATACGCAGAATCGAAACGCTAACTGGATGGATGTGGGAACAGTGACGGAGGGATTCGAGATACTCATGTTTTAATGCAAAATAAGGCGTCGCTTTTATTTATTTATTAAATAGGTAAGCCAACGTTTGTGTACAATGAAACTTACATTTAGTTACACATAACAATTTTACAATTAATTGCCACAAACAGTTAGTGGAAACACTAAGGTCGACTGATTATATGAAAAGTAGAAAAAATCAACGTTTCGTAGTCCCCTGTTTCCTCCTCCAAAACTGAACCGATTTAATTACTTTTTTCATTAAAAATTAAAGGAAGGTTTCGGCTGTGTCCCTATGTTTTTGCTTTTTTTCATAAATTAATTATTAAGAAAGATATGAACTTTTAAAAACCTTAAAAATTGGCCAGATTTTTGCTGTGTTCAGACATCCAGCAAACAAATTTGACGAGATTATATAAAAAAAAGCAAAACATAGGGACGCAGCGAAAGCTTTTCTTTAATTTTTAATGAAAAAATTAATTAAATCGGTCCAGTTTTGGAGGAGGAATCAGGAGACTACGAAACGTTGATTTTGTCTACTTTTCATATAAGGATACGTAGCGTGGCCTGTTCTGCGTCGTTTTTTTAAAACAATCAAAACATGACTGTTCGAAGACACAGTAACTAAAACAATTTTCTAGGTATGTGGGTATCTTAAATTTGTTACATGATAATAATAAAATAATGGGGGGGTCCCCCATGTTGTAACAAAACCTTTTGTTTTTCAAGGTAGTTTAAAAAAAATGTTTTGCAAGCGAATCTTTCCTACAAAGTTTAGCCAGAGCGTTGTCTATCAATGTCTAGTTATAATAAACGTTTCAAATCTATGTATAATGCTATACCTATGTATGAATGTATGTATGTATAGCATTATAATACAAAAGTAACGATTCATAATCCATTTATTACACCATCCATTTTTGTACTCCAAATTTAGTAGCAGTTCCAATAAAACTAAAACCTTTTTAAAAGTAACGTTGAGTGATGTACGAGTCCCTTACAAAGTGATAGGTGGTATGTAACACCACTTACGCAACTAATAATTTCCAAGTAATTGTCGGGAGTGGGATCCAAGGTGGTCATTAAAATAAAGAAATATGGTCCAACTGTACATCCCCGGTTCAAGCGGCGCATATATCTCTCGTAATCTTAGCCAGTGTGTCTGTAAATGAGAAGTAACTAACTTTTTTGAAATCATTAATGGCTTGGTGCGTTTTGCATATTTAGCCAATGGCAACGTTAGGAAAAAACATTTAAAATAGATAAAGATATTAAAATTGTCATGATTCCACTCACTATCGGATTGTAGTATAACAAAATACTTTATACATTATGATGGACCCAATTCATGTTATTGTAATACCAAATCTGTGTTAATTTAAACGATAAAATAACAAAAATAAAGAGTGATGAAAAAAGCTTCCGAAATCCTTTGCGTTTGAGTAAAGATTTGGGACTTTACAGAGACTTTAAATGTTTCCTTGATAATGGCAAATAAAACGAACCGTTGCGGTAGGGTTACTCTTGAAACACAATTGCAATAAACAATTTCCAATCACAAATCTAAAAAATTTAAATGGCACTCTTAAAAGCGATAATATCGCCACATTGGAATTAAATTGCGTGGAAATTGAGTGAACAAATTATTATCGAGATGGGGCGTTCCGAAATTGCGAAACTTATCCCAATATCGATACATATTAATCGCATTGGAATTGTATTGAGATTGAGTTTGCGTCAAGAGTAGCCTACCGGGTTAGGGATCAGCTTACTCTTTCCTGAAAGGCCGGCAAAGCATTTGCGATTCCTCTAGTGTTGGCAGTCTCCATGGGTGGTGGTAATTACTTACCAGCGCATGCATCGCGCTAGGCATATTGCACTCTAAAGACTTATTTAAGTAGTTTCGTAATAAAACAGCTGAACCAAGAGGTTTAGCTGTTAGTTAGTTTTGTTGTTAAGATCAAGAGATCTTATTAAGAAAAGAACAATCACGAGAAGACCCTAAATCTTTATAAGTATACCTATACCTAGTTTTAAGTCTTTATAAGTGGTCGATTATACCCTTGCTTCATAAGATAAGTTATGAAACTTAATACAAATAAAAATAGGAAATCGGATAGCTCGGTGGTAGCAGGATCGTTGGAAACAAAACATAAAAATAGATGTTAATAATCCTCTGAAGAGTCACCCGTCTGGTTTTAGGGCTGATCAGTAAGTACCAGCCGATCCTAATTAGTGCGGTATTAAGTTTAATCTCGTGTGAGGGCAACGATTTGGAAAATATAGCATTCCAAGTTCTAAGATGCTTTGTGGTCATCTGTGGTTATGGTTGATAGTTTGATTTTTCATTTACGATAGACTCTGTTTGTTTGTAAGGCTCTAAATGTTTAAGTTACAAAAGTTTGCTCTTACGAATGTCACTTCGCCATCGATCCGTAAGTCAGGGCGGGATTTTGTACTGAGTAAAACCAAGTCGCAATGAAGTTTACCTAGTACATGACGAGAACACTTAATTCAAGTTATTCCAAGTTTACTAATATCATTCCAATATGTGCGTAGTGTTCACGTAAACATAAGGCAACAATATTGCGAGAAAACTTTAAAAACATTAGTAAAACCTAAATCTTACTTAGCAATTCCAAAGATGGCCGCTGCCAGGAAAAAAGGGAGCGTAAGATGTTTAAGATCAACTCGGTTGGTCGTAAAACAGTCTGCAGGGTCAATGCCGTAGCCGTTCCCAGAAACAGTAGCTTTGTTGTTCTTGCTACTCTCTGAGAGGGCATTGTTCATTTTGTTTACATAATAGTTGTACGAGTATTTCAGCGGTGTGTGCCGTGATAGTCGGCACGTAGCACTGCACCTATAGGTTTAAGTTGTCAGTAGGTATTCGGTTGTTGCCCATATCAAAGTGGTGATAAATTGTGATAGCGCTTTGTTGCCGACACATACTCAGTAATACTCACGATTCAAAGTTTATTTATTATTGCTAATTGACCTGACTTATTCACTGTGACCTCACTATGAACAAAGTTTACAATGCAATTTGATTATTGAAGTGAGTTAGATTGGATTTAACGAAACATTTTTTACGGTTTTTATATCATTATCATCATCATCATCATCATCATCAGCTCATCTTATGTCCTCACTGCTGGGGCACGAGCCTTCCCTATGGATGGATAGGGAGAACGGGCCATAAACCACCACGCGGGCCCAGTGCGGATTCGTGGTTGTTAACGACTGCTAATGCAGCCGGGTCCAGCGGCTTTACGTGCCTTCCGAAGCACGGAGGAGCTCGAGATGAAAATTTTTTGGTCACCCATCCGATGACCGGCTTTTGCGAAAGTTGCTTAACCTCAGCACTCACAGACCGGGCGCGTTAACCACTGCGCCATCGAGCTCCTCATATACCATTTCTATTCTATTCTCATTTTATTCTAATGTTTCGAACCCTTTAAAGGGTTTCCGTGGTCGTCTCATAATAAATTTGTAGCTTGCAAAGCGTCAATAATTATTATTGTTAGGTGCGTTTCATCACTTTCATCAAACGCAAAATAAACTTACAGTATTATAAATTGTTTTCTAAAGTTTACGCGTACACTATACTGAATTAAAGTGAGGGTATACAAGATAGCGACTAATTATGAGACGACCAAAACCTCAGTCTCCTTGTGACCACGGACCCTGCAAAGGCTTCGAAACGTCAGGATTAACATTAATAGTATAAAATAAACGCAAGTAGATCCGTAAAAGTAGTTATAGTAATCTTTAGGCATTGCAGTCCGGTACTAAGATTATGTAACCTGATATGAGGAGGATGATAGGATCCCAGACAAGTGGTAAAGTCCAACTATCTTTCAGTTGATTATTCAACGCTAAAATAGCACTTGGAAAAGGACGACTTGTCTTGCCACAAAGTAGACTTGAACCCACAATCTTTTGCAAACCGACAGCTCTACAAACTGAGCTCTTCCACCTGAGGCAAAGCACGATATAAATTGTGAATGAAAAGTACAAATAAATACATATTGATTAATCTATACTTAGATATTAATAATGCCTATTGTATAGATTAAAGACAACCTTGAAAGTTGTTGTTTGTAAGAGAGGTCAACATTGATAAAAGTTTTTATCTTTTTATTTATTTATTTATTTATTAGGTACACAAAACAGATAAAAATTAAAAATAACAAAAAAGTATGGTAAATTGTGTAACAGCTAAATTTCTATCTAAAACATGTGTACAGAACACGATTAATAATAAGCGTCTATGTTAAAGTTTACCTAATCTAAAACTATATCCAATTAAAAACTAATTATATACATAGAATGGTGAATAATAGAAATATAACAAACTGAAAACTTATTCTAGGTTAATGTTGACAACGTTTTCTTAATAAGTGGGAGATGCCGGACCGAGAATTTCCCGGACATTTTTTTTAAATTCGTGTATTTTCATGAAAAATATGTCGGTGTTGTTATTAAGTGCAACCAGTTGGTTGGTAAAAATGTATTATTTTTATAGACATTTAGTACAAAAGTTTTAGGTGCCTTATCGCCTTATTTTGACTGTAGCGGATACATTCTAAGATTAACTACTTATGTATTTATTTACTTATGTAAATAAATAAATACATAAGTAGTTACTAAAGAAAGGTTTTTGATACATAAGAATTATCTACATTAAAAATAATAATAAAAAAATTCATTTCTACATCAAATTAACCTAGACCAATTTGAACGAGGAGAGATCTTTTGTTTTGTTCATCAACATAACTTGGACCAATCATTATACCATATTAGAAAGTTGATAGGCATAACGACCCATAATAACTGTTCAAACCTCATTGCTCCAAATAAAAACATTTGTTTATACAGCACTTACAAATGTGCTCCTTATAGGTTGAAGTGGTATAACCTGCGTGCTAAGTGGCATCGTTATCAGTATGGGCCTGCGCAGACGATGGACAGTCGGCGCGATGCGGCGCAGTACGGCGCGGGCGCAGTGCGGGGTAATTTTGTCCGCCAAAAGTTTAAAAAAAAAATCTTACGAGTAAGCACATGATCTCACCTGATGTTAAGTAATGATAAGGCCAATGATGGAAGCGCACTTCACCCGGGATCTTCTACTAGTGAGGCACTGGCTATTTTATATCTAAACATTGATGTTATGGCGAAATATTTAGATAAGATGGTGGTAGCTAGCCAGGCGGACAAACAAGCCCTACCACCAACCAAACCGAGTACCTACACAAACATGTACCTCGCTGGGAATCGAACCCGGGACCTCTGGGTCTAAACCGGTGGCGGTCTTAACCACTAGACCACAGAGGTGGTTATGTATGTCACTCTTAGATTTTTTTTCTATCTTATTTATCATAGGTACTCGTGTTATTTACGACACGCAACCAGTAATAGGTAAACAAAGAATTTAAAATATTGCTAAAACATACGGTAGTCACAGACTTTAACCCAACACGACATGTCTGCATTGGAAGACAAAATTAATAAAATTCATGTCATGTCATGTCATTCAGGCATGTAATATTTGTATTTTAATATTAGCAAGGCACTGCGCCGAGGTTTAATATGTATTATGACGAATCAAGAAAAACTGAAACTAGTGTATGCTGTGTACCTTTTTGATATTTTTAAATAATGTTTTGTTTAAAAAAAAAATTCAACTGACATAAAAGTACGCCGACGTCTGTCTATCGTCTGTGCAAGGCCTAAGACGTACAACCAGTAAACAGACACTATCAAAGTAGGCCAATCTGTTAGATGTCTGTTATCAGCCGTAAATACGTTCAAATTGTTTATTGTAAACATTATCAGGTAGGTAATGGAGACGCATTACATAGCGATTTGTGATAAGGATTTTAAAGATACATTTAGTTATTTTAATAAAAACATTTTTATATTAGAGGATTAAGTGACTGTTTTAAGTATATAAAACAAACAATAAAAGTGGTAAATAATATTAATTATTATGTTCAACAAAAGTATTATGTAATCGAGGTAAACTGATTCTCCTGATTTTATTTACAAACAATTTTCATTGTCACAAATTAAACCAAATATTGTCTATTAATCCTCTTCAGAAACCAACATGCAAAAGGCTAATTATAAGTTGGCTCAAATCACTGAACTACAATGATACTGAAACCTCCCTCCGCCCTTTAACGTAAACATTATTTGTTACCCAATTTTTTATTTGTTTTTATTATTTTTATTTTGTTTTGTTAACCTTGCCTGCAACTTCACACCCTCAACCCCATACTCCACTCAGCTAACTCATTACAAGCACTACACACCTACTCTCACTTTACACCACTATTATCTCCACATGTTTTCACACAATGCAGTACCTAGATGGTAAAAACTAAAAGCTTCATTATTATAGTTTGATTATGCCACATAACTTCCGCGGAGTGGGGCACTAGTACACTGTAATGTGGGTTTTTTTAAAACCTATCTGAAGTACCAGTCTCTCACATAATACTAGTTTAAAAATACCATGTGAGAGAAAATAAATGTATTTATTATTTATTTAATTGTACATCATCATCTTCATTATCATCTCAGCCAAAAAGACGTTCACTGCTGGATAAAGGCCTCCCTCAAGGATACATCATTTTGAGGGGAATTTGCCATAATCGCCACGCTTGGCAGGCGGGTTGGCGATCGCAGTAAGGTGAGAATAATCACAGAGAGACGCTGCTGCCCATCCTCTGGAATGATCCCATAGTCGCCTTCTACGAGACCCACGGGAAGAGATGGGGTGGTGCAATTCTTTACCCCCGGCACCACACGGGGTAATTGTACATAAATCTACTAAATACTGTGATTAATTTGAATTTTATTTACCTGTATAGAGGCTAAATTAATGAGTCTTTTGACACATTTAGGTACCTACTGTTTGTGTTGACACATGGTTGACACACAAAAAGTATTTAATATGAATCTGTTTTATATTAAGTTCTATACAAGACTGTAAATAGAGGTCACAAGATAATTCATTTTAATCTCATTTGCATCATGTTCTTAATTGATTAATTTTAATTTGGAAGTTGACACAAGACAAATTAATTCCAGAATATTAAGCGAATAAAAAATGTATGCATGCATTTCTGTAACCCAAAAAGTTTTTAATACATACAATTACACAACACAATTGGCGAAACGCAATAGTGACGTCATAGTTTGCCATTCCCAAACAATTTACATGAAAAAAATCGTTTTGACAGTTGCTAAAAAGTTTAATCTAAATGTAAAGTACACAATTACAAGTAACGAGAGATAATTATAGCAGATTCCTTTGTTTACCTACGCTCTTGTGGCTTAGAAATTATTAACTAATTACAAAAGAGAATGAACATTATGCCTTTCACTTTCCTTTACATTGCAAGGTCTTAGTTATAAAATAGTTACAGCTAGCTAGGGTAGAGATCTACATAATGTTGATGTTAATGCATAAAATACGTCAGTATGTTAAAAATCTCGTTGATCAAACACTGTTTATTACCTACCAACTTTCTTAAAGATTCAGAAAAAATAAAGAAATTGCCGGTTTCAATATGCACCTTATTAACTTATCTTTATATATAAAAATCTTCTGTGCGTGTGTATGTTATTGAACTCCTTCTAAACGGCTGGACCGATTTGGATGAAATTTTCTATGTATGTTTAAATGGATTCGAGAATGGTTTAGATTTACAATTGGACCCTAGGTGGCGCTACTATAGGGGTCCATCATGGGATACGGGTGTTCTTAAGCGGACGAATGATTTGTTTGTTTTGTTGTCATGGAAACGTTAACTGTCAAAGCGGTACGAGTCCGTCGGTCAGCTAGTACTACATAAAAATGAAAAATAATCCTCAGTTAAATAGCTTTCTAAAAAACATTACAACAGTGTTTATTTTGTACGTATCTAAATCTGTACCGGAATAAATTTATTTCATACAACCATTTAATAAATAACAAACTTCGAATGCAACCAAAACGAGCTAACTACAATGAAAGTGAAACGGACGTTCAATAAGAATTAGTTCCTACCATCATCATTGCCAATTTTTTGTTCCTCAGGAATAAATTAGGATGAACCCGTCCCATTGTTCCATTGTTTAGCGAAGTAAAAAACACCTTTAAATCGAACGCACAAAATAAGGAGATTGCAGAAGGTAAGCTTCATATATACCGCGCTCGAACAACGCAGGCATAGACAACCTGTCACATCTCGCAAAAGCTGCGCTCGGACTGTTCCAAGCTGTTCCGAGATTTAAAAAAAAAATATTTTACGGGTAAGCACAGTGCCTTGATCTCACCTGATTTTAAGTGATGATAAGGCCATTTGGTGAAAGCGCATTTCATCCGGGATCCTCAACTAGTGAGGCACTGGCTATCTTATCTCTAGCTGCCGGCACACAAGAATGCTACAAACATTGATGTTATGGCGACATATTTAGATAAGATGGTGGTAGCTAGCATGGCGGACAAACAAGTCCTACCACCAACTAAACTGAGTACACAAATATGTACCCCCCGTTGGGAATCGAACCCGGGACCTCTGGGTCTAAACCGGTGGCTTAACCACTAGACCACAAAGGCGGTATAATTTTGAGGTAGATTCGTGTCCGTTAAAGGTTTGTCTGTGTGCGTTGCCCGAGCGTGATTATATGAGCTTACCTTCTGAAATCTTTTTATTTTATGGCCACAGCCTGCCCAAGTGAAATGATTGCCGGCAATTCATTAAATGTAGTCTGGTGTGACTTCTCATTTCAAACCTCTTTAGTTGGCATAGAAAGTTGTAGTATGTATAATTTGATAGACAGATCCTACGAGGTTGAAAGATCACTCTCCATTTGATCGGCCGTTTACAGGGCTGCCACAAAAAAAGCAACTTATTATATAAAAACACAAATGTTGAAAAAATTTCCACGAGCAGGATTTGAACCTGCACCCTTCTGACATTCCGGGTCAGGTGCTCTTCCAATTGAGCTATCGTGGTTCTAACCAGCCCGCCGAAATTATTCAACACTTTTTACTTTGTAAGCCAAAGGCGCCCATTCAATGTCAACAACTACCGTCATTAACATCCGATCATAATATTTTTACAAATATTAAAGATCAGTTCGCAACAAAATTTGCTTTAAAAATCATTTTGAACATTTTATAACTTATTATTATATAGTTTTCCCGTATAACTTAATTTGGTTTTACTGGCCATTGAATGTCGTTACTTCTTATTCTATAAAATCTTCTTTAAAATATTTGATATTTCTTGCCCTCTTTTTTCTTCATAGATAAAACGTATTTCGCAAAGTTTACTTACTTACATATGGCCCTCGGGTTGTTCCACTTTAGAAACCGACTCGAACGCCTTGGGGAATGGTTGTGTTGTGTTTGTGTATGACACACACACATCACCAGCTCATTTAGGGTCCCCACTGCTGAAGCATGAGCATTTTGCTGCAGCCAGGACTAAGAGTTTTTGTTGCTTTCCGAAGCACGGAGGAGCTCTAGATGATATTTGGTCACCCATCCGATGACCAACGGCCTTTGCGAAAGTTTGTTAACTACAGCAATCGTAGCTCAGCGCGTTTACCGCTGCGCTAACGAGATCCTACATGAAATAATCATAAATAATTTCTCAAATTCTATTATTGTACATTTTTAATGGCTTGTATTACCTTTTTTTGTTCTTTCACTTAGAATCAGCATTATTTAAACGAGTATAATACGTGCGCCCTGTGTCAACTATAATATACCAATACTACTCTAATTATAGAACTATTGTATGTGATGACTGTTTTGTACAAAAATAATAATAATAATTGAGGAGGTTCCTGTCTCTGGAGCTCTAACCACCGGTAGCTTGGACCCTGGTCCCGATGACGGCGGACCTCTATTTTTTATATTTTTAAATGTTTTACTTATTTATATATTATTATATACACACAAAGAAAATCTTTATTATTATTCTAAACAAACTTAAATACAGAACTTAACTTAAAAAAAACAGAAAAAATAATTAGAAAATTAAAAACTAAAGACCTATAAATAAAAGATGTCCTCCAACTGTGGGCTCATGGGAACGATCCCAAGAATGCTGGCAACATTGCCTCTTCGGATTGCCAAACACAAAATATTTGAAAATGTAAATTTATATGAGAAAAAATAAATAAAGGAATAATAATATACATTCTGTATCCAATTACACGATTTGGCAGCCCTGCGTTAGACAATGTACGAGTGTTGCGCTATGATGATTTGCGTGTGGCTGTGTTTAACTTTCGTTATGCGATTTATTACCTACTTTTCAGAGTTTATACAATGCAATATTTATTTATTTATTTATTTAAAGGTACAGCAACAGAGTACAAACTAAAACTAGAACTTAAGATTAATATAATGTTAATAAATATGTTGAATCTGCACTTCGGTTATAGCTGAACACGACTTTTGCATAAAAGAAGTTTTCTTTTTACAGCTATTTTTATAAAAACAACATTACATTTAAATGTAGACGCAACGCAACAATAAATAGGTATAATGTTATATAAATGTTATTAAAAAATAATAATTTTAATGTATAATTCAAACACAGTGATTTTTTTTATGATTAATTGAAATTGAATTGTAATTGAAATTGAGGATGTTTCGATCACACGGCTTGCGGAACCCTTTAAGATTTCTCGCCGCCCCCAAAACGTCCGGTTAAGCTGTAAAGACCACAGGCGGCCATATAGAGAGTATTCTTTTTTATGTCATCTCTACTAAATCTATTATTTACACATACTTAACACACATAAACTAGTTGTGTTAACACATTTAGGACATTAGTCCAGTACCTATAAAATTTATTTAAACACATTACGTATTTATAGCATTGTTAAGATTAGTGTCTGTTGTATAACCTAATAAATAATTAAAAAAAAAGTTTTCCAAAAATAAAATGGCCGTACGCTTCTTTGCCGGCTCAGTAACATAAAAAAAAACAATAATAATAACTTACCTACTTACCAATCGTCTTTATCGAAGCGACACAGATTACGCTATCATCTATTTGCCAAGATTCCACACCCATAAATATTTGTACGACACTTGTACCCTATTCCAGAACAGGAGCTATCAAAATAGTCGTATCACTGAGATAGCTATGTTTATTAAGCTTTTGATTTGTACGGTCGTATCATGTTTGATTGATTGGAGGCAGTGGTTTTTTTATATTTACGGGTAAGCACAGTGCCTTGATCTCACCTGATGTAAGTGATGATAAGGCCATTTGGTGGAAGCGCACTTCACCCGGATCCTCAACTAGTGAGGCACTGGCTATCTTATCTCTAGCTGCCGGAACACAACAATGCTACAAACATTGATGTTATGGCGACATATTTAGATAAGATGGTGGTAGCTAGCCAGGCGGACAAACAAGTCCTACCATCAACCTAAACGAGTACACAAACATGTACCCCCCGCTGGGAATTACTTATGAACCCTTAAATATTTATTTATTTTAATTCAGTTATTTATTTTTAAAGTGATATGCCGTGATATATATATATTCTGTGAATATTTCAAGCTCAATATCGAGCAAAAACATCACGTTTGTTGTATGGGAGCCTCTTAAACATTTATTTTATTGTATTTTTTTAGCATTTGTTGTTATAGCGGCAACAGAAATACACCATCTGTGAAAATTGCAACTGTCTAACTATCACGGTTCATGAGATATGGCCTGGTGACCGTCGGACAGACAGACAGATGGACAGCCGGCGAAGTCTTAGTAATAGGGTCCCGTTTTACCCTTTGGGTACGGAACCCTAAAAAAGACTAATTCAGGCTGATGATGATGATGATGATTATTATTAAAGGGCCAACCGTAAGTAGCACGTTTCTATCATTATTATTGTGATTCCGAGGTCAGCTCGCAATAATTTAATCATGCCGACTATTTTTTTAAATAGATAGATATACAACCACAGTGTTAGGTATCAATCTGTCAAAATGTTTAACTGCTTGCCAACCACGTTGAAGTCTATTGTTGACCCCTATATTTTTCAAAAACAGTTACGGGTCTTCTTGATGGGGAAGTGGTACTATTATTATTATTATTATTTCTGGTGGGGACGTCGCCGGCCGAACGGACGATTCACTTTCCGTGCACTCCGGGCATATGGGGTCGGTTTTCACTCCTACTAAGTGCTACTACAGCTTGAATGAATTTGTAGATCAAGTCAATGTAATCTAATTTAATTTAATTTGATATTTTAACTTTATATTATTTTTGTTTTTTGTATACCTAATTTATTTTCATATTATTATTAGTGTTGTTCTGACATGTATCATCGTAATTCTTATTTTCATTTTTATTTAATTTGCATGTTAGTATTTTGTTTATTTTTAATTTTTAAATTTTATCTTTTTTAAAATTCCGACACAATTAATTGTATTGTTATGGAATAAATAAACTATTGAACTACAGATAATGCTTTTATTGCAACACTATGAAATATAAACACGAACACAAATATAAATAACTTACAAACTTACAATTTGGCTTATCGTTTTAAAGCGATTTCTTCCAGACAACTAGTCGGATGGAAAGAGCTAATAAACTGTAAGATCAGAGGTGAAACTATTAAAACAGACTAGAATAGTGTGTATATATGTAATAAATAAACCTACATAAACATAATAGTGGTCTCAGGTAGGAAAGTAGCGGATATGGCAGCTTTGTAGCAGGACAGGGTTAAATGGAAAGGTAGAAGTTTTTAACGAGCTTCTTAAATGTGTGAATAGATTTGCACATCATCATCATCATCATCAGCTCATTTTATGTCCCCACTGCTGGGGCACGAGCCTTCCCTATGGATGGATAGGGAGAACGAGCCATAAACCACCACGCGGGCCCAGTGCGGATTGGTGGTTGTTAACGACTGCTAATGCAGCCGGGACCAACGGTTTAACCTGCCTTCCGAAGCACGGAGGAGCTCGAGATGATACATTTTTGGTAACCCATCCGATGACCGGCCTTTGCAAAAGATGCTTAACCTCAGCACTCGCAGACCGGGCGCGTTAACCACTGCGCCGTCGAGCTCCTCAGATTTGCACGCCTGATCGCAACTGGAAGTGAATTCCAAGACGAACAGCTTGGACGGTAAAAGAAATACTGTACGTACACTCAGTGAGCCAACTTTACTTGCTACCATTATTTCGGTACACACTTGAGATATTTCAGTCTTTAGTAACACAACCATGCATCTTCATTCGTGTTATGAAGCTCTCATGAATTATGAAACAGTTTTGTTCAACTAAGATTTCTTCACCGGCGTTGCGTTATTCCTAGCTAAATACATACGCGTATTATAGAAACATACAACAAGGACTTCTTGGAGGGAACGTAACGATGAAGATTGCTATACATGATTCTGGGTGCTTTAGTATGGCATTGAAGCGGCGCCTCCTAACGACATTTTTTTAATTTTATTTTAAAAGGAGGCAAACGAGCCGGCGTAGGCGGGTCACCTGATGGAAAGTAATCGCCGCCACCCATGGACACCCGCAAAACCAAAGTAATCGCAGATGCGTTGCCGGTCTTGAGGAAGGAGTTGGATTTTGAGGAGGGAGTAGGAATTGGGAGGGGGGAGGGGTGAGAGATAGGCCTTCGGTACTTTCAGTCACTGGACGAAACACAACAGCAACGAGTGCCATTGTTTCACGCCGATATTCTTTGAGAGGGTGGTACTACGCCGGGCGAGCCAGCCCATATCGTGATGCAACGCAGCGTGCCTCTACCACTCAGACAGTGTCACTCATTTAGCACCACCCAGGGGTCACGTGTAGGGTCTCAAGGGTAAACCTACGGACGCGAGTTTAACCCCCAAAATACATACTATTAGAAACATACTATAGAAACATACAACAAGGACTTCTTGTAGGGAAAGTAACGATGCAGATTGCTATATATGCTGGGTGCCTGAAGCGGCGCCTCCTAACGACATACGAGAAGTGTTAAAATTTTGTCATACAAATTTTCGTTATTGTAAAATTGTTGTTCAAATATCAAGTGAAATTAGAGTTGCCAGATGACCGGGACCCACTGGGATTGCCCGGTATACGAGCGTACGTCCCGCCCTGGTCCCGGAATTGTCAAGAACGTCCCGAAAAAGCATAATTGTTTCTAAAATACCACCAAGCCGCAGAAAAACTTTCGGTGCCGGCTCCGAATTTGGCCAAAAATGATTGCCGCTGCAAGAATCAATAGTAAATAATGTACTTAATTAAGCAGGTTAATTTTATGTGTAGGTAAATAAAGCTATGCTATTTTCATTATTGGTTTTTTTTTTGTCACGGAATCCACTTTAGCAAATATGGCAACCCTAAATGAAACTCACACTAAGCACCCTGTAAACGTCGGTCACGGATGGTTACTTCTTGGTGGGAAAGTGAAGAGTCATGTTTGCGGTTTTGTTATATTTCCTAAAATTTGTGTTATGTCGAATATGAATGTGAAATAATGGTGGATTATTAACCGTTAAGTGTTCGTGAGTGTGCATGAGTGTTGGCAAATGAAACAAAACAGTCCAACGTCACTTTTCAAATTCTCTCAAGAAGTCCGCCCGAGGACTTAGTAAAGCCCCACCACCTTTACTGAGATACTCGAAGGGTTGGGGGGTATATCATTTCTCACTTCTCATTTCTATTATCATTCATCATCATCATACAGGAAAGGAATATTGTTTATTTATGTAGGTATTACTAGGTATTACAAGTGATGATATTGACGTATCATGTGGCGTCCCACAAGGAAGTGTCCTGGGCCCTACCTTGTTCCTCATTTACATAAATGATCTCTGCAACATGTCTATTCCTAACGCGAAAATATACTCTTACGCTGATGACACAGCAATCGTTTTCACTGGTAGCAGCTGGTCTGATTTAAAAATGAATGCGGAGCAGGGTGTACCCTGCTCCGTATTATTATAAAACTGATTGGTAACCGCTTAAAATATTACTTATAACTAAAATTATTGTAGTGAAACTTAAAATTAATAACCCACTTATAATAAATTACCTACTTAAAATTGTTTAAAAAAAAAATATAAAAAAAAAGTTAATTAGTCAAGTCTGTATTGTATAGAAAGAGCGGAATCCCCTGGTACAGGCAATTACAAGCTTAAAAGGGGGCTCCGACAACTGTTGTATACAACTGTTTTGAAAAGAAATAAACAATTTTTAATTTGATTTCGATTTTTTTGATTTGATTACTTGTAAAACAATTACTTTGACACTGGCTAAATGCGCTAATCGCACGAAGCCATCAACTAAAAAAAAAACGTCGGTCACCGAGTTTCAATAACTTTTGGCGTTCTTGGCGGGAAAGTGAAGAGTCATGTCTGCGGTTTTGTTTTATTTTCTAAAATTTGTGTTATGTCGAATATTAATGTGAAATAATGGTGGATCATTAACCGTTAAGTGTTCGTGAGTGTGCATGAGTGTTGACAAATGAAACAAAACAGTCCAACGTCACTTTTCAAATTCTCTCAAGAAGTCCGCCCGAGGACTTAGTAAAGCCCCACCACCTTTACTGAGATACTCGAAGGGTTGGGGGGTATATCATTTCTCACTTCTCATTTCTATTATCATTCATCATCATCATACAGGAAAGGAATATTGTTTATTTATGTAGGTATTACTTGTAAAAAAAATTACTTTGACACTGGCTAAATGCGCTAATCGCACGAAGCCATCAACTAAAAAAAAAACGTCGGTCACCGAGTTTCAATAACTTTTGGCATGAAATCCGGTGCATACAGTTCAGTCCTGGGTTCAGTCACAACACACACCCGTCGAGATCCCGCGTCCGTTTGTGTGCGTTGCTGAGCGCGGTATGTATTTTGTAGTTTACCTTCTGGGTCTCCTTATTTTGTGGTTCAGTTTCAATTTTGGGCTAAAGTGTATTTCGGATTGTTCAATGCAAAGCCCGAGTTTGTGATCACCGAGCCGCATTACCAATCGTGTTATTAAGTTTTGACTTGATTTTAATGATGGCGTGGGTATATAAGCTAATTACAACCTACTAGTATTATAATGGTGTTGATTGTAATATATAATATATTATGTTAACGAGACCTCGTCTGACCTTCGACTATGGCTGTATCATGTAAACAAGCTTATCTTTTATTTGCTTTATTAAAATGGCGCATATGGATTATTTAATATTCTATTATAATTATTATATTTCTATTCAAATTATGCCTTAGGTTTTAGTACATAAGAAATCCATATTACACACATTATCTTATTTTTATTTGTTTGACAAGGAACGCAATATCATGTCAAAACATATTATTAAGTTGTTCTTACTGCACATACACAACATAATTATAATAATGTTCTAAAAACGGCAAAGAATTTCATAGAAATTTAACTCAGCTGAAAACAGTAATATTTACTTTAAAAAAGCTAGGAAACATGGTGGTCTGTATTCAATCATCATCATCTCAGCCAAAAGACGTCCACTGCTGGACAAAGGCCTTCCCCAAGGATCTCCACAACGACTGGTTTTGTGCTGCTCGCATACTGCGACTTCCCGCGACCTTCACAAGATTGTCGGTCCACCTTGTTGGAGGCCTGCCCACACTGCGCTTTCCGGTACGCGGTCGCCACTCAAGGACTATTCCGCCCCAACGGCCATCAGTCCTGCGAGCACGTGCCCTGCCCACTGCCACTTGAGCTTAGCAACTCTTCGGGCTATGTCGGTTACCTTTGTTCTTCTGCGGATCTCCTCATTTCTGATTCGATCACGCAGAGAAACCCCGAGCATAGCCCTCTCCATTGCTCTTTGAGTGACCTTGAGCCTTCTGATAAAGCGCATAGTGAGCGACCACTGTATTCAATAGTTGCAAAAACATCTGTTAATACCTATTTTTAATGATTAAAAGAAAAATAATTTCGATCACTGGGTTCCTGTCGTACTTACATTGTTGCCAATTCCCTAAATTCTGTCTATACATACTATCTAAAAGTGTAATAAAAAAAAATTAAAAAATAATGAACTGTTTTCTACATAGATAACTTAAGTATTAACAACCTTAGACTATACATTATGTTATAAATATTATGTAGACAACCACCAATCCGCACCGAGCCCGCGTGGTGGTTTATGGCCCGTCCTCCCTTTCCATCCATAGGGAAGGCTCGTGCCCCAGCAGTGGGGAGATAAAATGAGCTGATGATGATGTAGATAACATTAACATTTTGCAAGGGCCCACTAACATGTTTCTAGGTATGCAGGAATACAATGTTAGCCATTTTGGTGACATCTAAAGCTAAAGGAACTATTATTTCTAATTTACAACAAAAAAAGTGAAAGCGAAAAAGGACAATAGATTAGTTTTTTGATGCTCAAAACGAGTAGCGAAACGTTGTAATTAATCTAACGATGTTTAATTTTTTACATGTCAGTATGAATGGACGGTAGATTTGCTAAAGAGGTTTTTAGTGTGATGTTGTTATATTTTATTAAATAAGCTTTTTTGGAATTTACTATTTTGTGTTTCAACAAATGCTTGAGTTAATTGATGAATTAAAGAGAAACTAAATACATTAAATAAGGTGATTATTTGCATGCGAAGTAAAATAGTGTTGAGTAAATGTTCCTTAGTCGGTGGTTCAACGATTTAACTGACGTATGGCTCGGATTGCTTTCGTCAAAGTCAAAGTCAAAGTCAAATATTTTTTTATTAAAATAAACTTTAGAAAAGTGCTTTTGAATCGTCCAAACATTTTTACATACTACCCATTCAGGACGTCTATTTTTTTATATTGGGTCTAAAAGCACCTTTTTAGGGTTCCGTAGCCAAATGGCAAAAAACGGAACCCTTATGGATTCGACATGCCTGTCTGTCTGTCTATCTGTCTGTCTGTCCGTCCGTATGTCACAGCCACTTTTTTCCGAAACTATAAGAACTATACTGTTGAAACTTGGTAAGTAAACTGAATAGTTTACGCGAGAGACACTTCCAAAGTGATGTGTCGTCGTCCCCCCCCCCCCCCCCCCCCCGTAACTTCCAAAATAAGAGAATGATAAAACTAAAAAAAATATATGATGTACATTACCATGCAAACTTCCACCGAAAATTGGTTTAAACGAGATCTAGTAAGTAGTTTTTTTTAATACGTCATAAAGTACGGAACCCTTCGTGCGCGAGTCCGACTCGCACTTGGCCGGTTTTTTATTGCTTAACATCACTTTGGGAGATATATTACGAGAAACTACCTTTATTACATACACTGGTACTGGAGTTTGGATCTTACTCGTAGATATTTTATCTGTGCTCGTAGCTCGATGTCTTAACTGGCTAGTCGCAAGTCGCAATAGGCCCACAGAACCGTTGCGCCGGCGCCGCATGCCTGGGGTAATTACTGGACTCGTCTTGTTAGCAGTTACGTCTTTACAGCCTCGCTTTTATAGTTTGTGACCGTTTGCTAGGATTATTTTCGATTGTAATTGAAAATTGAGTTTATATATATTTCTTTATTAGTTTCTCTTACAGTGTGTAATGTTTTAAGAAAGTTATACATACCTATATATAGTCGAACAAATTTCACCTGATCTCCCCATATGCTTTTTATGTTTATTATCTATCTTATCTATTACTTTTATTGTACATATGCCTGTAATAGTAATAGGGGTTTTAATGTAAATGTCTTGGTGTATGCTTTGTTGGATGTTCATAAATAAATAAAATATATAATAAGCATGACTTGCTTAAATCTAGATTAACTGCTTATTTTGCATCAGATTCTGCTTCATACAATATTCTATTTCTATTAAGTTTAAAGATTTATATTTGTTTCAAGTAGGATAACCGGTAATCTAGACTTAAGACTTTCGTACAAGTGGCATTAATATACCAAACTAAACGAACTTACCTGATAATAAATAACAGAAAGTATGTGGGACTAAAATTAAGAAATACTTTATTTAAGACCATATTTAATGTAACTAATAGGTTTTTTATTGTTACAGAGCGAGCTTGAGAGATGGCGACGTACATTATGTACAAAGTAGCCATATTGGTGCTATTCAGCGCGCTCAGCAAAGGGGAACTCCCGGAAGATGACTTCAGGATAATAAACAGACAAGGTGAGCTTTAAATATAATACTTAATAATTATAGTATGGAATAATAAGTTTTATTTTTTACCGGTAGCTTTCTTTTAGCACTTAAAGCAATATTACTGCAATGTTTTTGCCGAAAATAATAGCTAATTCTTAAGGATTGATTATAAGGTGGCTTAATGGCGGATATTTTATATTTTCTGGTCTGGCTTAAAACTTATTAAGAATTAATAAAAATAAGTTAGCTTAGTTCGTATTTGAAAGAAATGAAGTACCGTATTTTTATTAAGATTCTTATTCTTGTATAGTTTTAAGGAGCTTAAAAGTCGTTCAATATAATATACTACGAGTTGCTTATTTAGCAGAATATCCAAGACTGTCACATTTCTACAACGTATGTTCAACCATTATACTATAATTATAAAATTCAAACTCTATTGAAGAAATTTACCAGTTAGTCGTAGTCTGATGTCAGCCAGCCAATCATTTTCGATAGATAATAATGAAACTGAATTTTTTGTCCAACATTCTTTGATTGTCATTTATTTTCGCAACTACATTTTGTCAATGGCGGCTCGATAATGATGTAGCTCGATGGATGGATAGGCACGTGACAAATGCCAAGTTCACGTTTAGGCGCTTCGCAGACATAGCAACTTCAAGATAACATGTTGCTAGAAAAAATCAATCAGCTTTAAGAAGCTCGAGTGGGAATCGAACCCACGACCTTTGGATAACCAGTACAATGCTCAGACCGCTGAGCTACCGAGGCCCCAGAAGACTCGTTGAATTTTACTAGTAGTTTGTGATTTACGCTGCAAGTCCGCAGCATTACGTCACTGTGAAGTTACTACCCTCACAGTTGAAAGAACACTTTTGTAAGTATTTAACAATCGATAAAGACGTAAATAACCGCCTCTGTGGTCTAGTGGCTAAGACCACCGGTTTAGACCCAGAGGGGTACAAGTTTCTGTACTCGGTTTGGTTGTTGGTAGGGCTTGTTTGTCCGCCTGGCTAGCTACCACCATCTTATCTAAATATGTCGCCACAACATCAATGTTTGTAGCATTGTTGTGTTTCGGCAGCTACAGATAAGATAGCCAGTGCCTAACTAGTTGAGGATCCCGGGTGAAGTGTGCTTCCATCATTGGCCTTATCATCACTTAACATCAGGTGAGATAAAGGCACTGTGCTTACCCATTAATATATAAAAAAAATCCCTTAAATATTTATATTATTTTGAATTTTGCATTCAATTATATTATATTATTTTATTATTTTGAAAAAATGAGTGGGAATCGTGGGTTCGATCAAACTATATAAGAAAAATATAAAGCATAAAAAAAATTCAGGCTAGTTTTCCTAACACAAAAATTGTAATATTTTTAAGAGCACCCATTGCGGCCTCTCTGTCGGCTCCTTTGAATGAAACTACAGGCACGTGTAAGCAGTGTAGGCATTGCGGCCTCTCTGTCTCGGCTCCTTTGAATTGAAACTACCGAAAGTGCGTAAGGGTGGTAGAGGTGTTTTTTAATTGAAATGTCTTTTGGAGTTTTTCTTGAAAACTAGCGTATAAAAATTAAAGGAGTTTTCATAATAATAGTTTATTTATGTTGTTGAATTTATCCACAAAATATTTGCGGTTGATAAAATGTGACCTGTGATTTTAAATAAAATGTTTAAATCCATGGTCATCAACTCATCAGTCAGTGTTTGCCATTTGGGTAAACCAACAACTTCACACAACTAATATAAAGACAGTTGCCAGTTGCGGCAATTTGAAAGTGATTCTATCATCAAATGCAGCAACAGCAACTGGAATAACTGTTAACTGTGAAACCTCAACTAAAGTTGCTATGTCTGCGCAGTTTCTTTAGGCTATATGGCAAAACTAGTTGCGAGTTGCCTGTTGCCGCGATCAAAATTGCTTCGTCTGCAGAGCGCTAACGATGTAGTTTAATGGATGCACGTGACAAATGCTAAAGCTACGTTTAGAAAGCACTTTTCGAATTTACAACAAAAAAAGTGAAAGCGAAAAAGGACAATAGATTAGTTTTTGTTGCTCAAAGCGAGTAGCGAACCGTTGCAATTAATCTAACGATGTTTAATTTTTTACATGTCGGTATGAATGGATGGTAGGTATGGTAGGTAGGTAGCTGGATGGGTAAAGAGGTTTTCTAGTCTGATATTGTTATATTTTATTATACAAGCTTTTTTGGAATTTTTTCTTTACTTTCAACCAACTATTTTAACTATTTTGTGTTTCAACAAATGCTTGAGTTAATTGATGAATAAAATAGAAACTAAATTAAAGGAAACAGTGAACATGCGAAGTAAGTAAATAGTGTTGAGAGGCAGTAGAAGGCAGGCCCGAATAACCATCGGTGCCTTAACAGCGCACTATGCCACAAAACAAATGCTCCACAGAATGCATCTATCAACAAATAGCTTGTGTAGGGCATGTGGAGAGGAAACGGAGTCAATGCAGCACTTACTGTGTGACTGTGACTCTCTGGCTAGGAAAAGAATGGGATTCCTGGGGTCGGCCTATCCGAAACCGGAGAACTTCAGGCTCTTCGCTCTTGGACGTTGCCAAGCTTATGGCATCTATCTTTACAGAGGAAGAGGAGTGAAAGGATGGGGTTGCACAAAAGATCCCGATGGGTCGAAGTGTTGCTGCGAGAGGGAAACCTCGACAGGCCCCACTAAGATAAGATAAGATAAGATAAGAAATAGTGTTGAGTAAATTTTCCTTAGTCGGTGGTTCAACGATATAACTAACGTATTGCTCGGATTGCTGTTAGGTTCGAGTCTCGCTAAAGGATTTTTTTCAAAACTTTTACTGAATTTAACTGATCTTCATCTCACCTGATGTAAAGTGATGATGATGATGTAAAGGCCGAAGGTCGAAGCGCACTTCACCCAGAATCTTCAACTACAGAGGCACTGGCTATCTTATCTCTGCCGGAACACAACAATGCTACAAACATTGATGTTATGGAAACATATTAGGATAGCCAGCCTAGCCAGGACAAACTTGCCATACCACCAACCAAACCGAGTACACAAAGGTACCCTCTGCTGGGAATCGAACCCTTGGGTCTGATACGGTCTTAAACACCAGACCACAGAGGCGGTAAAAAATGTTGTTACCACAGAGCACAGAATGCAAGTATCTATGGTTGTTAGTTGTTACCAATTTAATTGAGGAACAGCTTGAAATACGATATCTCTACTAATTGCTCCATTTGCAATTAGTTATAATTATGATAAATATCTATTTGGTGTTGAAATATTTAGCTCTTTATTAGACAGGCTCGTGATAAAGCCAGAATTTACGATATTTAACCTTACTTTAATAATAATAGAGAGTAATTTTGAAGTTATTAGATATCCTACTAATTTAAATACGTGATACTATGAAAGGCAGGTCTCCAATAAAGTGGACCGACGATCAGGGTGTCTAGTGCGAGTTTCATTCGCCATTCGAACAAGAATTTGTATGGCAAATTTTAACTATTTTCGTTTGTCGCCAGGAGGCGCTGCTAAAATGCTATACTAATTTTCGTTTTTCGTTTTCGTAAACGTAATCAAATAATAATAATAATAATAATAATAATAATAAATGTTTCCCACACTCACACCAATTATCTAGCCCCAAGAAAAGCTTCCTTAAGAAACTCGTTATATGGTTAACTAGACAACGGATAAACATACTTAATATACTTAAATACATACTTATTATACATAGGAAACACCCAGACCCGAAACAATATAGAAAAACAGGTATTTCTAAATTGATCCGACCGGGGATCGAACCCGGGACCTCAGAGATAGCGACACCATGAAAACCGGTGTGCAAGCCACTCGACCAAGGAGGTCGTCAAATTGTCAAATCAAATGAATACGGATAATAAACAAAACTCACACTAGGCACGTAGGCACCCAGCTAAACTTTTTAACTTGCTGGACACGACTTTTCAAACATGTCGCGGGAAGCCGCTGGATGCGAGCAGCTCAAAACCGGTCGTTGTGGAGATCCTGGGTGTCCTTTGTCCATTTGTCTAGCAATGGACGTCTTTTGGTTGAGACGATGATGATGATGATGATGATGATGATGATGATGATACTATTAATGTTTTTTTTTTCGATTATGATGAAAGGATTTCGAAACCTTCAAATCAGTTAATCCTTGAGTAACACACAGCATGTATAAAATTGTTTTAATGCGAAATTTTATCACCATCTTCATCTATGAAACCTTTCCTCTTAACTCATGTTACATTTTTTTTGTACACTTTTTTTGTTAAAGATAGCAAACTTCTTTATAACTGTGGACAATATAATTATTTACGCAAAGTTTGTTGCGAACAAATAACAATTTGGAAAAGTGTTAAAAAAAAACCAATAGCGAGATTCGAACCCGCACCCACTGCCGATTCGGGTCAGGTATTTCTTAAATAAACTTGTCTCATAAAAATATCATGGAGTGGCTCTCATGATAAAATAGTAATACCTACTATGTAATGCGTACTAAATAAATACGCATTGTATTTGTGAGACACTTCTTAAGTATTTAATCATATTACCAAACGTATAGAAACTTAGTAAATAGGTAAGTACTTCACCGGTCCTTAGTAACCTGCAACTTTTTTAACCGATTAAGCTGACTAGGAGATAAGTGTTTGCATGTGTTGGTTACCGATGTCCGTTTGTTTTCTCTTGTTAAACACTTATGAGTGCGTGTAATTTTCCACTTTGTAATTTTTTCGTAGCCGCGAACGGGAAAAGGATGGTAGGCGATTTTTGTTTTATTAGAGGTTAGCCTATTTCTCGTTCTTGGTAGTTAGTCCGGTTCCTTTGGTTTTATCATCACTTACCATCGGATCGGGTGAGATGACAGTCATCTGAGATAAAAGTCCAGCTCTTAACCCATAATTTAAAAAAAACAAGCACTGCAAACGGTTTTGGGTAATGGCACCTTTTTTCATGGTATATAGGGCTACAGCCCTATATGCTATGCTATATACCATGAAAAAAGATCTGTAGATTAAAATCGGTGGCCGTTATCCGTGGTTACAAGCAACCTCCGCAAATGGACGGTACGTTTTAGTGGGGGTGCCCCGCGGCCAGCATCTCGGGAGCTTCAGCTTCTCGAAGTTGGGCGGGCAGCAAAAGTTTACAGATCAATGCTTACAATGATGGATTTTTTTAAAATTAATTATGGGTAAGCTCAGTGCCTATCTCACCTAAGTGATAATTAGGCTAATTATACACAATTCAAATTTAAAAAAACAACAAATAAAATTGTATCTGAATGTAAATTTTACGAAATTTCTAACCAAAGCTTTATGCTTTAATAACCACCATAGAAAATTAGCTCACATTGATGTAAGTTCTAACACAAACAATTGCATGTAGGGAGACATTCAATTGTTTTTTCAATTGAAAATATTTTGTTCTAAAATTAAATAAAGTGGAAACCAGCCAGCAATGTTGCACAAAAAGGAAATTCGCCCTTTTTTTGTGTTCCGCTAAATATGCCGGTGTGTGTACAATATATTATAAGGCACTTCACCTGGGATGCTCAACTACTGAGGCCCTGGCTATCTTATCTCTAGCTGTCGGAACATAGGTAACAATGCTACAAACATTGATGTTATGGTGACATATTAAGAAAACATGGTGGTAGCTAGCCAGGCGGACAAACAAGTCCTACCACCAACCAAACCCAGTACACAAACATGTATTCTCACTGGAAATCGAACCTGGGCTTTCTGGGTCTGAGACCGATGGTCTTAACCACTAGAACACAGAGGCGGTTGAAAATATACTTGTTAGACACATACTTGGCAGGTCACACGAGTATCGATTGTTTATTGTCTTAAATGTGATTAATACCTTCTAGAATGTTGGCTGTTAATGCTTTTCTTCTCCCCGCGCGACAGCTCCAAGCAAATACCAACTCCCGCTACAAATCTGAAGGCACGCTTTGTTTGACTGACACCTATTCTCTATGAATTAATTAACATTCGTAAAAGCGTTAAATATTTGACGCGAAACGTCCATTAAAATAAATTTGTTTGCTCCTTTCCTTTCCCCCCAGTTTAGGTGTCCATTTCCATGTTAAATGGTTTATGACTATTTGTCAAATAGCATACTATGTTAGCCAACTAGGTTTGTATTGTTTGTTATGAAGATTCTTTGCGTTTCCCATATAAAAAGCTGCGGCTGGACACAGAACAATAGCAAGGGTTTTCCAATTTCGAAATACTGAAAGTGTTACGGATAAACGTAGATGAATCGAGACAAAACGTGTCTTTCAATATCTCGGCAGATATCCACCACATCATCACTAGCTGATTTTATGTCTCCACTGCTGGGGCACTAGCTATCTAGGATGGATACACCACAGGAAGAACGGGCTATAAACCACACGGGCCCGGTACGGATTGGTGATTGTTAACGACTGCTAATGCAGCCGGAGCCGACGGCTTTGAGTGCTTTCCGAAGCACGGAGAAGCTCGAGATGGTAAAGTTTTGGTCCAATCCGATGATTGATCTTTGCTAGTTGCAGACCGAGAGCGTTTGGACCAAGCAGCACATCTGATCCTAACCCCTCCCGATCCGATCAGAACCCCTCGGATAATTAAGTAGGGAATGGGGACATGCACTTGTACGTGATGCCATTCCCTCTAGAAAACTTCTGACGGTGCTTCGTTTCACACGGCTTGAAAGGGCCTTTAAGTTTCTCGCCAACACCAAAAAAGTCCGGTAAAGCTGAAAATGCAGATAGAGGCAATCATGAAACTTTCACAAAGCAGAGGACCACATTCTGCAACATTAATAATGTCAATTCAATGTTTGCTTCTAGATCTCCTGGCGACAGACAGCGACATCTTCCAGGACAACAGCAGCAGTTCGTTTTCACAGCTGCTCTTCGACGTGGCGAGAGACCAGGTCATCGTTGGTGCGAGGTGAGTTCTTACATAGTATGATTGGTTAAAGGTTTTTACCTGGTGGTTTACAATGAGCTCTTAAAACAGTATTTTAGCAATGGTGCGTTTGTGAAAACGACACTCATGTATACGGCGTATACGCCGCTACACGCGTCTCGTTCTCACAACTATAATAACATTACAGTAACTACTTTAGAAGCTCATGGTATGTAAGGCCCTGGTGTCAGATTATTTTAAAGCTAACTACACTATTGACATGCATTTCGATGCGTGTTCGCACGGTCCAAAGACGTCTGTACGATTGACGAGGAGAATACGATTTGTGAGAAGAAGATTTTACTCGACCATCTAACCAACCCGTATAGTACTCTTCACCGATTTTGATTAATGTCTTCATTTGAAGATTATGAAGACATCTCACAGCTAAACTTGCCTTTCCACACATACACTAGTATGTTAGATTCCGGAGGACTTCAGGCTCTTCGCTCTTAAGGACGTTGCCAAACTTATGACATCTATCTTTACAGAGGAAGAAGAGTGAAAGGATGGGGTTGCACAAAAGATCCCGATGGGTCGAAGTGTTACTAGGAGAGGGAAACCTCAGAAGGCACCGCTAAGATAAGATAAGATAAGATGTTAGATTTATAGGGCCATGGCCTTCTACGCTCTTTTAATACGAGCTGGTAGGCGCTCTTGCAAATGATACTGGTAATGAATATGTCTGAAAACATGGGAGTGACGTATCGACAGCTGAGCTCGGACTGTTCCGAGCTGTTCCGAGATCCGTGTCTGTGGATGTGGTCTATGTGTGAGTTGCTCTAGTACAGTATGTATTAAGGTTATCTTCTGGGTCCTCCATCTTTTATGACAGTAGGTGGATACATTTTTCATGGATAAACCTTCTAACGTGCTTCCGAAGTTCAGAGGAGCTCAAGATTTTTTTATACATCATCATCAGCTCATTTTATGTCGCCACTGCTGGGGCACGAGCCTTCCCTATGGATGGAAAGGGAGAACGGGCTATAAACCACCATGCGGGCCCGGTGCGGATTGGTGAGACGGGACCAACGGCTTTACATGGGTAAATTTTTCATGGATACCCACCTTTTAACGTGCTTCCGAAGTTCAAAGGAGCTCAAGATTGTTTTATACGTTGGTATTTTATTGCGAAACTTCGCAGTTGCAATCCGAACGCATAATATTATATCTTGACATGTTCATAGTATCTGCTGCCGTACTTCGTGTAACCTAGCACTAAATTCGTTGTATGTGTAACGTGTATTTTCACGGAGCTCGTAAACATGCGCGTAATTCGATAACCATGAGATTTATTACAAAACGCGTTGCGTTAGTAATGTGGCTTTACTGAGGGCACGCGTTCGTATGTGTTGAGTATGACACGGGGTGGCTAATGTGAGTTTTTGACATTGCGTTAAAGTAAACGACGTGATCGAATGAATATGTGTAGTCAATAAAAATCGCATTAAATGCGAGTTTTATTTATAATTCGATAAAGTTAAACGTTGTTATTTTGCAATACAATTTCGGTTCTTTAACAAGAAATTGAATGGTATATTTGAGAGAGTTGACTGATTGCCTCAGAAGCGTTTTATAGAGTCACCAGACTGTTTTGAGCGGCGAAACTTCAAGGGTTCCTCAAGCCGTGGAAACCGCAACACCGTCAGAGGTTTCCTAGAGGGAATGGCATCACGCACTAGTGCGTCGTCCCGTTTCCTACTAGATTCTCCGAGGAGTTTGGATCGGATCGGATGGTGAAATTGGTGAACACTCAGTGTCGATATGGTTAGCCTGCCTAAAAATATGTAGGTACATCTCATGTTTAAAATAGCGTATTGCTCAATTTAAAATGAAAAATGCATTACTTCTTTCATTAATTAACGGCAGTCATAACATTTGTTTTGCAGACACGACACGTGCATTCTTTTTACGCTCACAATAAAACGTGCTCGAAACACAAGCGTCGCATAAATCATTGCTCATAAAAAAAATTATGAAATATTATCATAACAATATTTTAATGATGATAATAACATGTTGATATACGCTCGCGCGACCTAATAACTTGTTCAAACAGCCTGTGTCGTTCACCTGCTTGTCAACTGGCAAGATAGCTAAGGTTGTCAACGCGCCGTTGTGCCGTATCAAGCCAAAACACTGTAATTTGAGCTACATATTTTTGTACAGCACTAGCTCCAATAAGACTGTCGTGTAAAGTCGAAACCGAAACCGAAGCCGAAACTATAGTTTGCGTTGCAATGTTTTTGCTTTATAAACTTGATTGTAAGTACAATGGGTAGTTGCCCGTCGTGGCGTAATTCAAATAGAGTAGGTATAGAAAAATCGAAGCGCGAGCGAAGTCAGAGTGAAAATCGATAATTAATAACGTACTTATTCACCCTGGAAAATCACGCTGACCAATGGATCATCACCAGCTCATATTCATCCTATGTCCTCACTGCTGGGGCATAAGTCTTCCCTATGGATAAAAAGAGAGAACAGGCCATAAACCTTCACACTGGTCCAGTGCGGATTGGTGGTTGATAATGACTGCAATGCAGCTAGGACCAACGGCTTTACGTGCCTTGCGAAATACAGAGGAGCTTGAGATGATAATATATTTGTAACTTGAAACTCCTGACTGATGAAGTTACAAATTTCCTTTTCGCCAAGGCCTTACGGCCATACGAATAAATAAATAAACAGAGGCTAATCATCCTGGTCTGAATCTGACTGAATATCGGCGATATATCCTTATACCTATGTCTACCTTATTACGGTCACACTGCGTGGTATAAGAAATTGACTGTTGTCGACACCCCTAGCACCATTAGTACCGAGCTGTTGGTAACATTGTGACAAACTGGTCTACATCCAACGGCGTTGGGTGTTAATGAATATCTAATGCATTTTAATGGATGATTATTGAAATATTTAGAACAGACATTCAAACGTGTATGAGCCGTTACGCAACGGCTTGACCCGCTAAAGTTGTCAACCGAGTCACTCAATAAGGATCCTGCAGAAGGTAAGTTTCACACTATTGCGCACGAGCAACGCACACTTGGACAACCTCTCGCTTTTCTTTTTGAGGGCGTTTTCTGATTGGCCCTGGGTATTTTTTAGCTTCACCGGATTTTTTTGGGGGCGGCGAGGAAACTCGGTTCCTCAGGCCGTGTGAAACGAAGCACCGTCAGAGGTTTTGTAGAGGGAACGGCATCACTCACTGGTGCGTGTCCCCGTGCCCTACTAGATTCTCCGAGGAGGATCGGACCACCACTCGGACTGTTCCGAGCTGTTCCTAGATCCGTGTCCGTACAAGGGGTTTATGTGTAAGTTGCTCAAGCTTGGTATGTATTAAGCTTACCTTCTAGTTTTCCTTATTCTGTGCCCAAATTCATATGTACACACGTCTTTGTGCACGGCAGTGGATCTGCCAAGTCTGTATTTTGTAAGCTATACATATATGTGGATCTGCCAAATCTTTATTTTGTAAGCTAATATATATGTTTGAAGGCATTTTTTGAATAATTGGAAGTACCATTTTCAACGGTTAGCGTTGCCAGACTTTTTGATAGCGTGTCCGGCTTTTATTACGCTTTTTACATTTTTACTTTTTTGACTGGTTAATATTAAAGTACTTGGACTGATTTGGCATTCGATTTTATTTATATTTCATTAGACTTTAACAAGATTTATGGTAATAATCAAGAAAGCTTGATTTTACATACAATTTTTTTGTCGTAACTATTAATACTGAGACACAAAATCCTCGATAATGTAGGGTGTCCGGCCTTTTTACCCAAATTTCCGGCCAACAAAAGAGTAGTGTGATTAATTTTACCGTCCATTTTTGAATACTGTTATTGGAACTAGTACTAAGTACTAGTTCCAATAAGCGCTATAGTAGTACTATCTATTCTAGTGCTAGTGCTAGATCGAAACCCTAAACATTATTTCTAATGTTAAAATTGTCAAAAATAGATGCTGTAAGCTTCGACTGCCAACGGAACAATTAATTTATGACATATACCCGCTGTCCTGTCCAGTAATGAACTTATGACACCATTCCTTACATCCAGGCATGCAATAACTTTTCTACTCTTTCTCCATGGTGTAAGGTTCAGAATTGTACAATCTATGAATTAGTTTACTAAAGGCCATTGTTTTACTACGACGGACCGTTTCTTATTGAATTAAAGAGTATTTGGTTAGCTCTTCTACGAGCATGTAAAGAGGCAGCACTTGTGCCCTACTCGTACAAATGTATTATTATTATGTAAAATGGAAATATCGTTTGAACAATGGACAATCTTTAAATCTATCTATCAATCGGTTAATTCTAAAAGTCAAATTGTTACGCTGTTTTTAAACTTTACACCGTCCTAATTTGTTAAAGTTTATTCTATTTTTAACCGACTTCAAAAAAGGAAGAGGTTCTATGTTCCACTGAATGTATTTTTTTTATGTATGTCCATCGATTTTGATTAATGCGAATGGGAGAGAGGACTTCTTGGCGGGATGGTGAAGAGCCATGTTTGCAGCTTTGTTTTTTAAAGGGAATTATGTTTTGCCGAATATTAAGAAGTCCGCGTATAGGGTCTCAAAAAAAAACAATTATCGCAATTTTTTTCCTGAACAAAATAAGTCGAAGGGATGTCACTAGATGTTACGTATAGTTTGCAAGAAATGAGGTACACACTGTCAAATTTACTCAATAGACTTTAAACTTTACATTTATATGGCATATGGTTAAACATGTATTGAAAAAATTTGACAGTTTTGGATAGGTTACAATGTGCGCAGGCGTCTGTACCAATCAATGTTACGCTATACTTGATACAAAATAACACCACAGTTTCTTCCAAAAAAGATAGGAATTTTGCTAGCGTAGCTTATTTGTGCACGCCCTAGGCTACGTTTTCATCAGAGATGTGCGAGGTAGCTAAGCGGTGCGCGAAGTAAATATCCACCAATAGGAGAATTCCATTTTATTCTGCAAGGACAATGAAGGAATCTCATTGGTGGATTTTTACGTCGCACACCGCTTAGCTACCTCGCACATCTCTGATGGGAACACAGCCTTATAGCGGTCACAGCTCAAGTAGTAAGTAACGAACGAAATGAATATGTCCAGTTACCGGTGTCACGAAATAAGGAAACGCAGAAGGTAAGGTTAAGTAGCACTCGAGCAACGCACACGTAGACTAGCGTTGCCAGGTGTCCCGATTTGCGCGGGACGTCCCGATTTTCGACCTGTTACCGGGTCTGGTGACAGGTCCCGATTTCCCCTTGATTGGGACGCCAAATGTCCCGATTTTTTACTAACCTTCTTACTTACTTAGATCGATAATTTTGATGAATGAATACTTGCCAATGTTTGGAGATATTATAAATTAGGTAAAATGGTTATGATTTGATTTAATAAGTCAAAACAATCATGTTTAACTTTTGTTATATTATGTAGAAGTTTATCTAGTTTTAGTTTCATTGTTTTCGTTTCGTAAATAAATGGCGTTTCACAAAAACCAGCATTTTTTTTCAAACACTCCAAATCCTTCCTAGGCGAAAACGCCTTAGTACGGAGTAAGTTCATATGCGGAGGCAGTAGAAGGCAAGCCCGATTATCCATCGGTGCCTTGACAGGACACTATACCACAAAACAAATGCTTTACATAATGCACCTTTTAACAAATAGTTTGTGTAGGGCATGTGGAGAGGAAACGGAGTCAATGCAGCACCTACTGTGTGATTGCGACTCTCTGGCTAGGAAAATAATGGGACTCCTGGGGACGGCCTATCCGAAACCGGACGACTTCAGGCTCTTCGCTCTTAAGGACGTTGCCAAAGTTATGGCATCTATCTTTACAGAGGAGGAAGAGTGAAAGGATGGGGTATGCACAAAAGATCCCGATGGGTCGAAGTGTTACTGGGAGAGGGAAACCTCAGCAAGCCCCACTAAGATAAGATAAGATATCGTAGACCCTCTCACGGACACGAATATTGGAACAGCTCAGCGTTTGTATGAAGCTCACTTTCTGCAGTCTCCTTATTTTTTGTGCCGGTGTACCCAGTTGTGGACAACCGCAGCTCCGCGGTAATCGGCAATCCTGTTCGCTGTGGGAGTAACTAGTACGCACTAGTAGCGTTTCGCAATTACTAATGCATGCCTAGGAGTTGTACATTTATTTTGAAATAACTATTTTGTTACCTATTAAGTCAAACACAAAAGAAAAAAAAAATTTGTTTTGTGTTTGACTTAATAGGACCTTCTTTCGTAATCGCATGCGTTTTTCGTCAAAAAGATTATACTTTTCGACGTTGCTTGCATTTTTTGGAAAAAGGATCTCTTTTCGGTTAACTAACTGCATACATTTTCGTCAACTGCATGTATTTCCAGCCAAAAGTTTTATTATTTTTCGAAGCAAAATGTTTTACGGCGTTTATACCATTTGCTGTGACATACAAACTGGCTCACCCTCTGATCTCTTTAACTTTGCATTCGTACCTTATTTAATCAACTCTTCTCGGTTACAATATCCTCCTTTCACCACTCCGAGGAACGCAGAAAGAAAACATGTTGAAAACCAGAAATTCTTCACCTCGAGCTCCCAGTTATTTTTCTAAGTAATTCTAGCTATTGAGGCTTATCCTTACTTGGGTTTGAGCGCTTGACATTGAATGTGGCACAGCTTTCTAACGAGTCAGTTTTCAAGAGCCTACTGTACGTGCTGCAGATAATAAAAGCTCCTGCATCCGGGGAATTAAGTCAAACATTTACCTTGTTATTTCAGAAAGTTCTATTATGCGTTGCTTAAATTCAATTTAGATTTTTTTTCTACATACATATATAGTTACCTACATACCTACTAGACAGAGCAACAAATTTTTGGAGCATCATTCATGGTTTTTTGTTTCACTTCAATAAAAATCATATATACATATATATATATATATATATATACTATCTTAATTCATCCGACTTGATAATAAGAAAAACAAACATCTTCTTCAACTACTTTCTAGAATATCACAAGATCATTGTAGAAATCCATGCTTAGGAAAGTGCCAGTGCCAATACTATTAGGCACCCGACATTTAACCCACTCCTTTGAGCGGCGCCGGCGCAGATCAAAGAGTACTTAGTAACTGTGTTCGGCACATAATGTCTTATGTCAATACACTGTAGCATTCGGCCGGCTATTAAAACATTGTTTGCCCAAGTGGTTCTCGAGTCGAATGCGAGGTTGAAAACATTTTTTCAAATTTTTGTGACTGTTCAAAGAATACACACTTACAGATGATTTTTATGTAGATGATGATCATCATCAGCCTATACTAGACCACTGCTGGACATAGGCCTCTCCAAGTGCACGCGAAGGACAATATTAATAAATAATAATAATATATTAATAATTCGTATACCATAGTTTCTGTACATAGGAAATGCAAACCAATAATTAAGTGTTTGCACACTGTCTTAATTATAGTTGTTGTTTCATGAATGGAAAAAAAAATGTGCCGTAACTATCGTCAAGCCTTTAACACCTCCACTTACAAAAAACAAAAGTAAATAAGTAAGTAAGTACTTAAGTACTTAAGTATTAAAAAAAAAACAAAAACTTCATATAATTATTTAACTTCATTTCATTTTATTTTAATTTCATTTCATTTGATTTGATCTATAAGTTTTGTACGTAATTGGGTGATTAACTATGTAGCTGAATTAAAAAAAGTGATAACAACTGTTCTACTAACTATCGACTAACTACATTTGTATCTTGTTAAGTTTGCGATGGAAAAGTGTTCTTCTTTATATTAGGGAAGGCATTTTCCAATACTATACATATATATCCGACAAGGACTCTTCTCAGTACAAGGTAAAATATGTTTTATCTGCTATGGCAAAATGACTTTCATAAGAGCTCAATTGTAGCCTAGGGTAGTTGCGCCAGTGTTCAACACTTCAAGTCCAGAGTTCGACACAGTTTTCGTCGCCAAAGCTAACAGCTAGGGAACAGGTGATCTGTATACAATAGGTGCTAAAGACTGAAATCAAAAAAAAAGAAAACGAGCGAGCCTTACAGTAGTCGCATATGATGTGTAACATGTGACATCCCACCTTTTTTTTTTTTACGAGCGGAATCTGCACCCAGCCTGCTGTTGCAAGCCCGGGAGGTGTGTGGGGTTGGTCACCTGATGGGCTGTGACCGACCCACTAAACCGCTCGACATCCGTCCGCCGCTACTGCGGAACCGCGAGTACTCTGTGAGGAGTCTTTCACAGTCCGCGCGGTCGCCCCCTAGGGCCCACCAAATTGTCTCATCAGCCACTGAAGGCACCGTACCTCCCGGATGTGAGAGGGGCGCCTGTCACCTTGAGGCTATAGCGCGGGGAGTGTGGGGATAATATGTGACATCCCACCTTAGTAATAAGCAATTTAACATTATATTCTGAAAAAAATGGGTCATGTATTAATTACATCATTTTATAACTAGTACCTGAATGACGGTATTGTTTTACGGACGGACATTTTCTAAAAATGAAACCTAGCTAGATTGATTTATCGCCTCCGAGACTCCTGCATTCTATTTTCATGAAAATCGTTGCAGTAACTACTCATTAGAAGACATTTGACATATCAAAATGACCTTTGATAGTCAAATGACACAATATGTCACGTCATATATAATAATATGTCATGTTCATAATATCCAATTTAAATTTACAAAACGGCGCGCGCTTGCGCGCTTCCCCGACTTCCAGTTACACACTTGTTACACCGTTACACATACTTCCGTCCCTTTTCACGAAATCGCTCCCTCAAATTGCTTATATGGAAAGCGAGCGGAAAGATGTTACACATCAAAAATGTCAATCACTTGATCCTGTCGAAGACTGGTGCTACTAATAATACAAATTAATAATATTTTTTTATATATTAGATTTGTAGGATTTCTGATATCTGGCTATTAAAAAGTAAAAAAATGTTGTCACCGTCTGTTTCTATGGAGGAAATGACTTATCTAGCCTGTCTTACAAAACATGTTTATGAACTAACGATCGTAGATACGGATCGCTTAGATGGCTTGCAGTACATGTTTATCGTTATAAACAAATAAGTGTTGATATAGGAGTATCGCTTACAAGTCATTTAATACTATGTATTGAGACGCTTAAAGGCAAATGTGATCGATCATGATGATCGTGACATTGAAGAAATAACTTAGAAGAATTGCAACTTAACTCAATTATCGCTTTAATCTTACGTATTTACCAAAGTATATCTTTATATATATAAATCTTCTGTGCGTGTGTATGAAATTGAACTCCTTCTAAACGGCTGGACCGATTTGGATGATTTTTTTGTGTGTGTTCAATCGGATTCGAGACTGGTTTAGATTTACAATTGGATCCGGTAGGTAGCGCTGCTATAGGGGTCCATCATGGGATGCGGGTGTTCTTAAGCGGACGAATGATTTGTTTGTTTTGCTGTCATGGAAACTGTCAAAGCGGTACGAAGTCCACCGGTCAGTTGTTGATCGAAGCCGGTCAGCTAATAAGATATATTTGGAATTACTGCGAAGATTTTTTTAACTGAACACTTTTGTTACGCTATCCCTGAAAATATATTTTAATTTAATAAACTAACCAGTAGTTAGGTACATAAAAATCTAAATGTTATTGCACTGATACATTTTGAAAGTTCCAGCCTGGAACTTCAGGGTACATACACTAGGTATACATACACCTGACTATTTCAGAATTTTTATTTTTTATTTATATTAACGGGTAAGCTTAGTGCCTTGATCTCACCTGATGTTAAGTGATGATAAGGCCATTTGGTCGAAGCGCACTTCACTCGGGATCCTCAACTACTGAGGCACTGGCTATCTTATCTGTAGCTGCCAGAACACAACAATGCTACAAACATTGATATTATGGCTACATATTTCGATAAGATGGTGGTAGCTAGCCAGGCGGACAAACAAGCCCTACCACCAACCAAACAGAGTACATAAACATGTACTCCCGGGAATGGAACCCGGGACCTCTGGGTCTAAACCGGTGGTCAGCCACTAGACCACAGAGGCGGTTAAATATAGGCGATGCCGGGCGGAAGCTAGTATAGTAAATAAATACTTTATGTAGGTACATGTATTTAGAGTTGTAATGCGATATTATCGCAACAGGTAACATTCACAGTACCTACTCATGGGGTATAAGGTTTCATATGTTCCGCGTTGTGGAATTTATAGGTTTACATATGTGGCTTGTAATGCGTATGATTGTGGTGAACTGTTGATTTATTGTACTCATATTGGTATTTTGATTCATTTTCTATGTTATAAACTTAACAAAAAAATGGAAAATTCATCTGTCCTTGATTCAAATTTTGTTACGCATTTGTTACTTTGACACTTTAGTTATACATATTTTGTAACTTTGGCACTTTTGTTACATTATAACTTTAACACTTTTGTAATACTTATGGATTTATATAATTTTACGCAATTATTTTTGCAAGCTTTTGACATTGAATAAGGTTTTGCCATATATACAAAGTAAGAGATGATAGTGTTGATTTTGCATGAATCAGACAGATTCACAATAGCATAATTGCAAGCGCACCTGACCAGTATGTCCGAGGATGAAGTGTTCGCATCCCTCACTCATGACAAAAAATAAAATCAATACTTCCAAATGTTTGTTACACATTTGTAACTTCGTTACTTTTGTTACACATTTGTAACTTTGCCACTTTTGTTACAGAGACGCATTGTACCGGCTGTCATTGCGCAGCCTCCGTGTCCACGAGCGGTCCGACTGGCCAGCCCCCGCTGAGAAGACCAAGCTGTGTCAGGACAAGGGCCAGACCGTTGAGGACTGTCACAACTACATCAAGGTCCTCCTGTCGTATGGGCACCGTGTGTTCGCGTGCGGCACCAACGCGTTCAGCCCTGTGTGTAGTTGGAGAGAGGTAGGGCTCATTGTTAACTGGTTTTACTTTGTTTTGGTATGCATACATGCAAAGAAATTGGGCTTCGATTCTGCTATTTTAAAACGTTAAAAATTGAGTCTTGGCCTTAGTGACCTTTGGTTTGACATTTGGGCTATGAGCTTGCTATCTTGTCTCTGGCTGTGTTTTGACAGTCAGTGACGAGATAGCAAGTTTCTTAGTGGTTTCTATATTCGTCTTTATGCGGCAAAGTGCTGAATGCGAAGTTTTTCCCCAATAAGGACTAGTAAAGTTAACGACAAAAGTACCTAACTCCTTCGATGCCATACATAATTGAAGTAACTCGATCGAATAGTAGGTAGGAAATTAAAACTCGCATTAGACACTCAGGTGTGTGATGGCCAGCACTTTGCATTTGCAAAAACAAAGAAAAATAAATCAGTGTTGGCCAAAGCGAATTTACACACAAAGAACATGTCTGTTGGTCTTCTGCAAACATTTGTTGAGACCGCGCGCGTGACTTTGCGCCCGCGCCGATACCGATAGACGGAAATCGCACATTTGACGTCCTGTTTTTTTTTTCGAACATTTCTTATTTTTTTTTTATATTTTATGTTTTTGTGCGAGAACAAAAGCTAACACACCTTGGAGTTTTTATGTCGAACTCAACCTTTTGCATTGATCAACTACACCGTTTATGACAAAGGTTTTTACGCAAATATCTTGTGCCCTACTATTTGTACTGTACACCCAAAAATTTTCTGTTTTAATTTTTTTATGAGGACCCTTAAATGGCTTTTTGTAGCTGTTTCAATATAAATTGTTGTGTAATAGTTGTAAGCCTTCCTAAAAACAAAAAACATGATGATTGTTACCATTTAGCACCTTGTTCCCAGATCGAAGCTATTGGTAAAGTGACGGAGTGGGCGACCGGCGTGGCCAACTGCCCTTACAACCCCCACTCCAACGTCACCGCCATCTTGGCGGGTAACGGGGAGTACTATGCCGGCACTCCCACTGACTTCAGCAGCTCCGACACTGCGATATGCCGGTAAGAAGCTGGAATAATAGAAGCCTTTAATCTCAGTAGTTAAACAAATTAATCAATTTTATTAAACTGAATAAGTATTACAACGTGAACGAACACTGTAATATTCATAAGCAGGCACCAAGATTTAGGTGCTAGATCTTCAAACGGGATCAATACCCTACATTTAGTGGCAGGCATTGGATATCATTTTGTAGGCCCAATTCTGGAATTTGTTGTTAAATATAACAAAAGTTTTATGACGGACCATCATGTGTGTCCTACAATATATCCCACCGTCAGTCATCACATTAGTAATAGCCTAGCACACGGAGAGTTTGGATCATAACCCACCACACTGGCCCAATGTGAGTTAGGTTATAACGACTACCATATTACGACAGCGACCGGGACCAACGGTGTACCGAACGTTATCACCGCACCGCATCTAACGCACAAACCACTGTGCCTTCGGATTTATTTGCGGTTATTTTCCATTTAATTTTAGCCTAACATTGCATCCATTATTATGCTGAAACCATTGACACCATTGACACATTTTCCAGTTTCTTCTTGGATCTTCGTATCTCTTCATTCACGCCCTTCAACAACTAACTTCAATTGTCAGGAGCAGTGGAGCAGCCCCTCGTGCTGTGGAGACCCTCCGCACGCCTCAGTACGACCTGAACTGGCTGAACGAGCCCCAGTTTGTTGGGAGTTTTGAAGATGATAGCTTCGTCTACTTCGTGTTCAGGGAGGTGGCCGTGGAGTTCATGAACTGTGGCAAGGTATTTATAGAACTTTTATTTACTTGAGAAGTTTACTAAAGAATGGTATTGTTGAACTGTGGTGGATAATGGAGGTTATTTAACACCACTAAGGTGACCGCGCTGGGCGGGTTGAGTTGCAAACTGCTTTCACGGCCCAGCTCTGAAATGAGGCGAAGGTATTCCAGTGTTTAGTGGGAACATGTGGGAAGTTTCCGTCGGCGTGTATTCATTACGTGATAAGGAAATTAGGCTATAAAACGCCACGTAGACTCCATGCGGGTTTAGTGCGTTTCAAGAACTGCCTCTTACGATCCTGGTAGCAACGGATTAACTTTTCTTCTAGTTCCTTAGGGATCTTTCCTCGCATGTTCAGCATTGTCCTTCGTTATCCTCATTCTTTTCTTGACCGCTACTTGGACAAGGTTGTCTGATCATCGAACTGGCTATCTGCCAACCGATTGACGACCATTTCATGACTACCACTCAGCGTAAATTAATTGATTAAGTAATTTACTAAAATGTGAAATTTTCCTCAGACTATATACTCCCGCATCGCACGCGTCTGCAAGAATGACCCTGGTGGTTACCTCATGATGAAAGACAAATGGAGTACGTACCTGAAGGCCCGTCTGAAGTGCCCGGTGCCAGGAGACGTGCCCTTCCACTACGACGAGGTGCAGAGTATGGAGTACTTGCCTCAAGAGAAGATACTGGTCGCTACGTTCACAACACCCAGGTATTTATTCTCGCCACATATTATTACATAATTATATACACACACACCAGCTCATTTTATGTCCGAACTGTGGCCTTACCTACAAACAAAATAATAAAAAAGATAGGTGTGCCAAAATGATCAAGTCACATATTGGTCGATATTTGTGATTATACGGTCATCTTGAGGCCCTGGAATAGTTTTTCATATTTATTATTAATATTGTTTTGACTAGTGTATCCCCAGGAATACACTGATCAGAACAATTTTTCGTGTAATCTAAGGTAATTTAAAACCTAACAAGCTTAGGGATTTTTTAGGCTGCGATACTTAGCAAATATACAAACGATTATAATTGTATGCCTGGCTCGATTTTTCAATCCTCAGATATGACGAGACGAAGAGATGACAAGATTCTCCTTAAAAAAATATGGCACAATGACAATATTATTCGTTGGATAAAACTTATCTGAGGATTGAAATCGGGCCAGAGATATACTTATAAAGATATATACCTGATTACACTACGTTTCTTGAGAAAGAGTTGCTAAATACCACGGTCCGATAAAATTCTTATAGGATGATAGTATAATCCAAATCATCTTATATATGTTTAGTCATATACCTATAGTCATACTAATAAGTGTCGCCAAGCCGTCTGACAATAACGAGTCGATTTATTTGAACAAGCGATAGCCATATCGCCATACTTCACCACGGGCTGTGAGATAGTGGTCATCACTCGTACCTTATGCACGCATAGATAAGAATGTTTACCAAGTGGTATTCAAATTGATTGTCTCTAGCAGATTTAATTACATGGTTTCTTTGGTAAATTAATTAACTATTTTAGTCATACCTTATAAGTATTAGTTCGCTTTAAATACATTTATTATCTCATCAGATTAATCAGAGAAGCCAATGGTAGGTAGAATGCCACATTGAGGAAGGCCAAAGGGAAGATCTTCCTCCGAGCAGGGTAGTATAGCTCGGGGACCGAGGTCCAACGGATGTTAGTTGGAGGTGCTAAGAGTATATATAGCGAAGGAGATGGTGAAACTTCGCTACCGCGATGCAGGCTTCCCATACTATTTTATCGTCGTTGTATGGTGACGTTGTTGGTATACGTTTAGCGTATAGCCGGTGCCTCAGTAGTTGAGGATTCCGTGTGAAGTGTCTTCCACCTTCGTCCTTATCATCACTCAGGTGTGATGAAGGTCAGTGCTTACCCGTAAGATATAAAAAAAAACAGATTAAAAGTTTTAATAATGTACATTCCTACATACACACCTCTCTTAATATGTATGTATCTTTCATATATCTATCCTTCTATACATTTTCTTTGGTTTTGTCAACAGCAACAGTATCGCCGGCAGCGCCGTGTGCATATACAACATGTCCGACATCCAGGCAGCCTTCGAGGGTCCCTACAAGGTCCAGGACTCGCCCATGTCCACCTGGGAGCCGCGGTCACCCACTGTGCAAGCCCGGGATCACTTCCGATGCATGCCTGATGTCAGGTAAACGGACTAAAGCTGAAGTTATTTAAATCAAAACCTTTTCTGTGCTAAAAAAGAAAATTTACTGATCTTTTTATCAAACCTTTTTCTACCAAAAGAGAAGTGGATTTGAAAGAGATTGTGCCTGCGTCATCATCATCATCATCATTAACTCTGTGCCTGCGTGGGTCGAAATAAAATTATAAAATATTACCCTCGTAAGTCCCCGTGTAGGTACATACAAGTACGAACTGAGCATAGTAGTTCAAACCTGACTTTTAAACTACATAGCACGAGTTACTACCTAATGTACTTGACCAAGTACAAATTTTTCATTCCCCGTTTACAAAGTAGTTCTTTTTTATTTCAATAAAACCTTTAACATTTTGATGTTGTTTTTGTTATAAGCCTAACGTACTTACAGGACAGTACAAATTAGTTTCATTATTTTCCTTTCTAAAAATGTGCTACAGATGCAAAACATGACGTCAAAATAATTAAAAACTAGGAAGCACTTCAAAAACAACATTAACCCTTCAATTTTTTATCTCGTTCTGAAGCACTAATCTTAGTTTGTACTTGGTATAGTACATCCGGCAGATATGAATAGTGGTCTTAAAAAACACAGGATTTACGAAGTTAAGGCACTTATAACACATGAGTAGGTACGATAGGGACTATAGTATAATGTAATACGCAATTCTCAAGTATAAAGTTTAGAAGTAGTTAGTGCGTATCTAATTACGATAACAGAAAGTTATTTATACGCTATGACATTAGATCGGCCAGCTATAATCAGGCAAGACCTTGTAATTTAATCTTTACACGATGAATCTATGTTATTATGTAACAACTGTGCTACAAGCACTAACGAAGGTCACTCAACGTGAAATAGTTTTTTTTTACTTTATGCTTTTTATCTTAGTTTACGAAGATTACTAACCATCAAGACCAAGAAATCTTGTGTAATGAGAAGAACCGGCTAGAAATGCAGCAAAGTCGTTTTTTCCCCTTTCTTTTACAGTGTCAACAAAAAATATATCTAAATTTAGGTCACTTTATAAAATTTTAAGAATTATGGGTCATACAGTTAAAAAACTGTAATTAAATTAATGGTAAAGATGCCTGCACATCAACCTATCCAAACCTGTCAAATTTCTTCAGTAAATGTTTAACCACCTATATACATATAATGACTTGTCTTGACTAGAGCCGCCGAGCCTAAACCGTTGAAGCTAATTAGATGAAATTTGGACTGTAGGTTAATTGAGTGACGTAACTGGCCACTAAGAAAGGATTTTACGAAAAACATACCCTAAGGAGGTTAAATAGGGGGTGAAAGTTTGTATGAAAGTCCGTCAGTTTTGAAGACAAATACACGAAAATTGGTATTTGGCTTTTTGAAAAGAAATAAAGAATGACGTGTCTCAGGAATTTTGTTTATTTTTTTAAAGGAGGAAAATAAAATAAGAAGGTTTTCTTGGGGAAATCGTTATTTTTAAAGTAATAACTATTAAAATGAATAATTTAATCGATCTATAGATTTTGCAATAAAAATAAAGAATGACGTGTCTTAAAATTTTTCGAAAAACCTCTTCTAGAGAGGTGATATAAGGGTGGAAAGTTGTATGGAAATCTGTCATTCCTTAAATTTCGGTATTTGGCCTGGTAAGAAATTGTAAAGTGTTTCAGGTTTTTTGGAAAATGATCCCTTATGTAGGGGATGACAATTTGTACAGGAGGTTTCTAAACGGACCATAATTACTTATACAGAGTGATATTTTATTACGTTTTGACTGATTTTTACTGATTCCTACACAAGTAAAGATATAAATACTTATCCCTAAGAAGTTTGTTACAATCACACGTCGTCTAGCCCACGTGAGCAAAGTCGCGAGCAAAAGCTAGTATGCCATATACGTAAAGTCTTTCAAATTTCAAATTTCCTAAACTGACGAATTTCTATATATACTTTGAGTATAAAAGGAAATTTGACAGATCGTAGTAGTCTGCTGTGTAAGCGTGTGTACAATGGTATTTGTTTTTCATCAGTACTGCATTGTAAATTGTTGTAGCAAATTCTTGCTGAATTTTGAAAAAAAACTGATTTTCTTGTCGCCTAAAGTTTAAAGTCCCCTTATGTTACGAACTTTAATTATAAACTCAATTGTAGATCATGAAAAAAATACTTACACCCGTTTGCACTAAACTTATGAATCGCCTAAGTCTTGACTATTACCCGGTCAAGTTAACTCGGCACCTGGCTCGAAAACGTCGCTTACACTCAGGTGTCAACTTAACTTGACCGGGTAGTAGTTAGGCAAAGACTTAGGCGATTTATAAGTGTAGTGCAAACGGGCGTTAGTATTACATTTTCCATTTTAGGTAGGCTTTATTACGGCTCGAAGGACCAATGGAAAACAGTATACTTTTGTACTAAAGGGGGGAACTATGGGGTTGTTAATGAAACCGCTAGTACCTTCCTTGATCTAATGTAGATAACTTTATTGACAAATGACATTGCACTATATGCCATTTGCTACGTCGCTTTTTGCAATTCAGAAGACGAATCCCCCACGCGATTTTGTTAGAACTAGTAGAACTAAACGTATTATAATTTTTACATGCCTCTTTAACAGTTATCAATATTCTTTTGTTTCAACAGACCACACCAAGCCATTGAGCTGCACCGCTACAAGCTAATGTACGAATCCATTCAGCCGATATCAGGCGAGCCGGTATACAAGATGACGTCACAGCGGTTTACCCACGTGACCGTTGATGTCACCACCGCGAAGGGCGTCGGCAAGCAGTTCGTAGTGTTCGTGGCGACGCAAGCCGGTGACGTCATGAAGTTGGCGATTTTACCACAGCTGGTTGGCGCATGCGTAGTGGAAGTGTGGAAGATGAAGGACAAGGAGGCTTTCGATGTGCAGATTATGCAGTTCGTGAAGGAGACAGTTAGTATTATGTTTGCTGGTGATTCATCATCATAATCATTATCATTATTTAGCGTACATTAGTCCAGTGCCAGACATAGGCATACTAATGTAAACAATTTGAGGAGAAAGAGCCTAATATAGTCTGATGAAGATGTAAGAATAATAATAAACTTATTCAAGTCAATTCAGTTTCAGGAGCATTTTTAAATAGTTTCAATTTTATAACCAGTGTCAATTTATTTTTTAGTTTTCATCGGTTGAACTCTTTGCTTTCATCTCACCTGATGTTATGTACGATAGGGCTGGACGATAGGCTAAGGTGGAAGCGCACTTTACCTTGAACCAACGACTACTGAGGAACCGTATTGGAGGAACAGTCTAGCCACTAGCCCATAGAGGCGACATTATGCTCAATCGATAATCCTCTAGAACGATATAAGATAGTTGCTTTTTTACTTAAGTCTCCCATTATTCATGTATCTCTTCACAGATGTCGGTGTACATCGGAAGCGACAAAGGCGTATTCCGTATCGGTGGCGAACGCTGCTCCCGATACAAGAGCCGCTCGGGATGTGTGGGCGCAACCGACCCGCACTGCGGTTGGGACAACGGCCGCGAGCTGTGCGTCAGCTCTAGAGATCACTTGCATGAGCCGGAGTTCATACAGTCTACTGGTAGCTGCCCATCTGTGGATATTCCTGGTAAGTGTACCTTATTTTTAGGCACAGTGCTGTCTTGTGCATACACCGGAGTTAAGAGAAACCACGGTTAATGTGGAACAGTTCTCCGCTTCCCTCGTCCAGCCACGAAAAACAAATAAAAACTCTAGTTCCATCCCTTTTCACGGGATGACTCGGAATCGCGGACAGCAGCAAGTTCTCGTGAGTGTAACTATCATACTTTAAAGTTATGCAGAACTGACTAAGGGGAAGAGTTTCATTCAGGAGACATTGACATGTAACACTTAAAAATGATCTACTCACGTTTATAGTAATATTACTTAACGTGTTGAATCCTTTGCAGGGTCCGTGTAACAGAGATATTTGTAAATTGAACGCGAGTAGGTAAAAAAAGAAGAATGAATGAATGATAGATCTGTATGAAAGTACAAAAGTAGCTTGCAAACTAAAAATATTTTTTCTGCCGGATGACGGATCAGAAACAACTTGCGAAAGCAATGTTAAGTTACGCCTTACTTACACTATAATTTACCATGATTGTTATTGTAATTTGCAGTTGACGGTGGTTGGTCTTCGTGGTCCGAATGGGAGCCCTGCATGCAAGATGGCACTTCGCACACGATGTATGGAGACGAAAAACCTGACATGTGCATGTGTCGAGCAAGGCGCTGTGACAACCCGAAGCCAGTGAACGGTGGACAGAGTTGTCAAGGTACTAACACCTAGTTTTGGACTATCCCATCTCTTGAATCTGTAGACATGGGTAGACAAGCATAACGGGTTCTGCCTCACGGCAGAAGGTAAATGCTAACTTTATAATTTTCTGCCACCATGGCGTCTCGCCAAGGGAAACCTTGTTTTGGTGGGTATAACCATAAAATACCATCCCCACCAAACTGAATAGTCCCTTCGCAGGGAGTCCCGTCAGCGATCCGGACACTCACTATCTTGTCACTTTAAAATATTAGCTACTTGCAAACAGTAGGCTGATACTCGATCCGCCTCTAAATCACCAGCCTATCCTTATGTAACCAGATCCGCATTCTGTATTTCATAAGAAACTTTTTGGTCCTAACCGTGATTTATCGCGTTTCATATTCCTTACCCTTTTGTTTCCCAGGACCCCGAATAGCAGTGACGAACTGTACAGTCCACGGTGGTTGGTCGCCCTGGTCCGGTTGGTCGGAGTGCTCGGCCAGCTGCGGCATCGCAGTCAAGTCCAGGAGACGGGCGTGTTCTGCGCCAGAACCCAAGTTCGGGGGGAGAGTGTGCGTAGGATTGGACTCTCAAGACGTGTACTGCACTAACTTGCCGCCTTGTCCAGGTGAGATTAATCATATTTTTTACCAACGTACTTTAGGACGCCTTCTAGCGTGGTAGAGCGACGGTACGTCAAGAGGTTGGTCAGCAGTTGGATAAGAAGAGTTGAAAATCGGGCTCAGTAGCTTGAATTCTAAGTGGCCCTAGATCAGCAGTGGACTGCTATATGTTGATTATGATTTAGTAACTTTTTTATATATTGAGAAAATTTTTACGAAATGCAACATAATATAGGAGTGGTGGAGTGGTGGACTTTCTTTATTTTTGGTCGTTGCTTTGCGGTTGCGAATTTGCGATCGTGAAATGAGTGACACTTTCTTAAAGTAAATATTACTTTCAGATCCAGCCTTAGCCCCTGTAGACGGTGGCTGGTCCGCTTGGGGACCTTGGTTGACTTGCACCAGCGCTGGTGGGGCTGACTGCGGAAAAGCAGCCGGCTGGAAGGAAAGACGGCGGAACTGCTCGGAGCCATCGCCGAAACATGGCGGTGCCGAATGTGAGGGAAACAAGACTGAGCGACAGATCTGTGACTTGAGACCTTGCGAGCTGAGGAAGGCTACTGCGTGGACGCCTTGGGTGCAAATACCTGGTAAGCCTGAGTAAATAAATAAAACCGCTTCTTTGCTTATACCACTACTGAGATTAGTAGACTAGTAGACTAGAATCATCAAGTGTTAGTTAATAAACTGCCGCTTCTTTCTTTGCAGACAATTCATCCGAAGGAAACTATATGGAAAAGAGGTTTAAATTCATGTGCAAAGCTCAATCACCGGAACAGATAAAAGTAAGCTACATCTTCGTGGTATGACTATTTGTAATATAACTATTATATCTGTGAGTATATCATCTTATATCAAGATAAGACGAGATCTTACTTGATTATAAGGTGAAGTTTAGGTCGATTTGAAAGGGCCTTCACCCGGAATCCTACACTTTCTAGGAATTACAGCTACAGCTACGAACTACAGCTTTCATATGACCATAATTTTTATTAACAGCTCATTTTTATGTTAGGATATCTCTATCGTGGTCTACGCGGTCACGCGGGTCTAGTGTGGATTAGTGGTTGTCAAAGACTGCTAATGCAGCCGAGACTAACAGCTTTACGTGCGTTCGAAGGACGGAGGAGCTCGAGAAGATAAATTTTTGGTTACCCATTCCATGACTGGCCTTTGCAAAATTGCTTAACCTCAGCTTTCGCAAACCGGACCCATTAACCACTAAGCTATTGAGCTCGTCATAGTTATAAATAACCGTTATTTTTAATGTACAAAATTAACTACAACATACAAATCACACCTTATTTCCTTTACAGCTATCTTTAGCGCGCGAAGAAGAGCGCTACTGCAACAAAGCAGGCCGCTGCAGCAATACACCTTTAGACGAGGAGGGGGGCTGGGAGGCGTGGGGGGGATGGGGGGCGTGCTCTGCTGCGTGCGGGGGAGGCCAGCAGGCGCGATCCCGCCGCTGCCGACACCCACCCTGCGTCGGGCCCAACCAGGGGCTAAGGGCTTGCAACACACACGCGTGTGAAGGTGCGTATCAGAGATTGGGGGCGGCGAAAAACTTAAAGGGTTTCTCAAGCCGTGTGAAACGAAAACGAGATTTACTAGAGGCAATGGCATCACGCACTAATGCGTGTCCCCGTGCCCTACTAGATTCTCCGAGGGGTTCGGATCGGATCGGGGGAGAGGATAGCGCAGCGCCCAACGGCTATGAGCTTGCAACACCCACACGTGTACATATAAGTACATATAGGGAGCAGAGGGTAGAAAACCCAAAGGGATAGAATCGGCTAGGATACAAGGTATGCCAAATTATATATGGGGAAAGTAGGAGAAGTTTAAAGGTAATATTTAGACACGCTTGCGTAATGCCATCTTTCAGGGATTGCTCGGTCATTATAGTTTACCGCCTATTTATCTGATTACGCTGCTGTGAAGATCAATATCTATTATTTTCATTCTGAAATAAAGAGAGCTTCCCCGTTCAATAGTTGATATATAGGGGGCACGAAGGAAAGATAAAACAAAAAAAATAATGTTAACGCTTGTTTGCGATATAAGTGGTATAAAGAAAGAAACTATTGGGCGCTACACAGGCATTTTTCAATATACATTTCTGTATTTCATTTTCCAGGCGAATGGTCCTGCTGGAGTGAATGGAGCGAGTGCACGGGCGGTTGCGGGGAAGGCGGGCCCACCGGCCACAGGACGCGCACGCGCAAATGCCTCTCGCCTGAGGGATGCGACGCTGGCGCCGCTATGGAGAGGAGGGTCTGCGTCAACGCTTGCACTGGTAACTTACTCATTATCATCATATCAGCCAAAAGACGACCACTGACAGACGGATAAAGGCCTCCTTCATGGATTTCCACGACGATCGGTTTTGTGCTGCTATGCTCGCATCTAGCGGCTACCCGCGATCTTTATTAACTTACTAAAAGCGCTGGGGTTGTCCTGTTGGAGCAAGCCCCGGTTCACGATTGCGCTACTGTAGTCTATCTCCACGGCCGTCCTTACAGACCCGCCTGCCAAATTGAGAACCTAGGAATACAAAGAGGACTCAATCGGAAGGTCAATGAGGGGATATTACTAAAGAACATGCATTTTTCAAAGCCCCAGATAACATAAAGTGTTATGATTTGTTGTTATTCGGATATTTGTTTTAATGGAACATTTATTCGAAATTCTGGTGAATTGGCATTCAAATTTTCATTTAAAATTCAAAACGGGATTACGAAACATTTTCTCGATCGAAAAAAAACTGTTTTTGTAAAACTGTTAAAGATTTATTATTCAAGAGTTAGGTATGTTATGATTAAGTTAAATAGCATAGTTGGTAGTACACCTGACCCGGCATGTCATAAGGTGCGGGTTCTTGTCTTTTTTTTGCAAAATTTATTACAATTATTTATAAGACTGGTTCTCCCCACAGAGTCGGACGCCGGCTGGGGCGAGTGGGGCCCGTGGTCGGACTGTGACAACGGCGAGCGCGTGCGCCGCAGGGGGTGCCAGTTCGGTGCCTGCGTCGGCCCGCAACTGCAGGTCGCTCTCTGCTCTACCGACGACGCGGATGTCGATAATGGTACGCTACTTTATATAGTATATTAAAAGAAAGTATTATAGTTAATAACCTATCTGTGCCATCTGGGCAAAGGCCTCTATCATTGAAATTATGATAGAAATTATTATATATATACCCCGATTAACGATTACTTCGGTAAACTGAAAAATTTATCACTTTTTAATTAATAATAATATATTTTAATTTATAACTTACTTTAGAATAAATATTATTATTGGGATAATAGTAACGGGATGATAACAATGCGTATGGTAATCACAAAAAACATGGTAAAAATTCCGATAGTAATAATTATTGTAATGAAAAATTTATATTTTTTTATATCTTACGGGACCCTTGGATTCCCACTCGAGCTTCCTGAGGCTATATGACTTTTTTCTAGTAAAACTGTATCTTGTTACTAAATATAGCATTGTGAATGCAAAAATTAAAATAATACAATACTTATAAGGAATTAAGGCTAATATTATAAATGTGACCACACTTTCCATCAATGGCGGCGGCGCCAAAGGTCCTAGTATTGCCATGTAAGTTTTGTCATTTAACAAAAATTTTAAAGAGGTAAATTTTATGACTTATTTTTTAAAACGATTACGTAAATAGAAATGAATCTCGATATCTAATAACACGTTAACGGATCGGACAGGGTTTTTTACATATTATATTTCTATTAGTGTGAATCTGTCATTGGTTTTCTGATGTATAACTGCATAGCTACTCTTTTTTTGATACTGTTGATTCACCTAAGAAAATAAAATAAAAATAAAATAAAATAAAATAAAATATTTTTAAAATTAATATTATAAAGAGGAAATCTTTGTGTTTTTGTATGTATGTATGTATGTTTGCAACGAATAAACTCAAAAACTACTGGACCGATTTAAACAATTCTTTCACCATTGGAATGCTACACTAGCGCTGAGTAATATAGGCTATATTAAAAAAAAGAAAAAAAATGCGGTACTACTAAATCAGCTAGTATTTAATATTTGCAAATTCTTCTTTCGACTGTTAGGGGCACTTTCACAGTGACGTAATACTAATAATACTGCTAATAATAGCTGGCTTGCAAGCGTAAATCATAAAGTACAAAAAAAAAATCAACAAGTCTTCTAAAAGACCCTAGGTCTCGGTAGCTCAGTAGTTAGAGCATTGTACCGGTAATCCAAGGGTTGTGGGTTCAATATCCATTCGAGCTTCCTGAGACTGGATGATTTCCTGTGACTACATGCTTTATACAAAAAAATAAATAATAATAATACTAAATTATTTTATCTTCCAGAACTATACGCGATGCCGGCGTACAGTCAGAACGTGGAGATGGCCTCCTTTGTGACCATGAGTGGGCGCGAGCCGCTGGGCGTGGGCGGAATCGTGGGCTGCGTGGTAGCCGCCTTTGTTGTGGGTCAGTATCTTCACCGTAACAATAATAAACGTTAATTTGACACTTCTAGATATTAATAAAAACAAATACACTATAAAAAAACAAAAGAAACTATAACACCAACACAGCTTATTTTCGGCTTAAACTTACTGGCTTTATATACTATTATGTATTCTGTGGCTTTAGGTAAAAACCGGATTGAGTTTTATAGCGTTTTGGCTTATTTCTAAATGCTTTTAATAGAAAAAACAGAATAATTACACGTGAATATATAAAAATAATATAGTAATAATTTCAAAGTTTAATATTTTCGAAACATATTACCTATTTAACTCTAACGAAACTTAGAAAGTATAGAGATAAAGTTTTTAGACAATAAATGCTACTTAAAACTCTCCATAATAGCATCCAATAAATGGAATAAACTCATAAATTTTAAATAAAGGTCGGTGCGGTCGTCTGTTTTCAAGTGCAATTACATTAACTATATAAACATTGCATTTTAAATGCGAAATAACCGTTTAAAAAAAGTCAAGCTGACTTTGAAGACGTCAGTACTCGAATTGGTGACCAAAAATGTGTTCTTAGATATGCTGTAGTATTAATGCTTAAATAAGCTCCCAGGCCGAGGTTTGTTAGTCTTTATTTTGTTTTGCTAAGTTTTGCAACACAGTTCAGTGAGAAAGACGTAACTCTAACTATCCTCAAGAGATGGCGCTAGTGAGTCAATTCACGGAGGTTTACCGTAATTTTTTTATTATGCTATGTGATCTTTTAATAGAATATACTTTTGATTATGTGAATATATTCATAGATAGCAACAGTATCTTGCTACTAAAACTTACTTACATGTGAAATGTGATTATGAAGATATTTATAATTTTCCTGAATCGCGCTAACAAAGTTCTGTATCGTGTTGAGTATATAAGAAAATTTTGCTGTAGTACATTTTGTGTCTATTGAAAGGAGAGACGGTTAGCACTCCCCTTGACAAGGATGGAACACACAAAATGGTTAAGGCACAACTTGACCACATTTTTTTTGTATAATTTAATACTAAGCACTTGTTTTTTTATATGACTTATGTGTTTAGTGTATATACTGAATGAAACAAAACAATATTTTTTTCATTAATAATGGTGATATTGATTATATATTATGCATGCAAAATTTATGCTATATTTTTATTTTTTTATTTTAATATTTCATTGTACTTAATTACTTAGTTTAAATGTGTACTTGAAGTGTATGAATAGAAAAAAAAAATGATTTGTCTTCGTGGGTATGTCAATTGTGTCTACGACCCTGTGATCTAGTGGTTAGATCATCGGGTTTCAGAACCAGAGCCCCGGGTTCAATTCCCGCGTACATAATATTGCTGTCGATTCGGTTGGCGGTAGGGATTATTTTATATATATTATTATATTATAATATATTATTTTTATATAGCGTCGTCGTGTCATTTTAAGAATGTTCGTAACAAAATTAATATTATTGCTGAGTTCCGACGCGACGGATAGAAATAAAAGTTAGATTGTATTGCGCTTCCACCTTTCGTTAGATATGGAATAAATTAAAGGCAAACATTTATATGTCAAAATTGTAATTTAATCAAACACAAAACTTACTTTTATATATTTTTTGCTTGCTGCAACGAAAAATAAGGTTCTAAATATTTTTCATGTGGACTACAAATTTTTTTTTTCCTAGGTTGCCTATCCTGCCTAGCGTGCGTGATCTTCGCGCAGCGTCGTGGCTCGCGCATGTTCTGGCACCGGCGCACGCGCGTACCCTCCAGCCCACACTACATCACCGCCAAACAGAACAGCTACGTCACCGTACCCTTGCAGGAGGTGGTAAGTGTCCAAAATCTCATCCTATCATAATCAGCCTATAATATACTGCTGGACATAGGCATCTCTACTGAGCACGATCCGCGGCTACTCTCATCCGTCTCTTGCCAGCCACCTTGCGTCTGAGGGCGTCTTATCAAAAATTAGCACTAAATTAAATACATGCACTAAATACGCTACAGGATCATGATATGAGACATTAAGGGGTTTCCAGTGCCATCCAAGATTTGAGGCCGGAGCAAAAATGGTATATCATATAGGATCGTTACTAATTAATTATATTACGTTACGTTACATCATCATTATCCGCACTATCATAAATAAAGCTTGCCTATTCCTAACTGACCATAGATATTCGTAAAAATATTAAATTTGGATGTTGATGACGTAATTTTTTGTTGACATTAAACGAGAGAGGATCCTTTGGCTTACAAAGTAGACAGTGTTGGTAAATTTATTTGCCCAGGATAGACAGAGCCACGATAGCGTAATTGGTAGTACAACTGACTCAGTATGTCCTAGGGTGCAGGTCTAAATAGCGCTTGTGAATCGCTCGCTTTTTTCCGAATTTTTATATCATAAATTTTTACAAACTTTTTTATATTCCTGTCTACAGCCTCGCAAAGCCAAACGCCAGCCTTCCTTCACCGGCATCGTAGGCACCAGCGGCATAATACTGTCCAAAAGCAACAACATTGCCAACGCGAACAATCACAACACAGTCATGACGACGCCCAAGCTCTACCCGAAAGCCATAGCCAACGAATACGACTCTATGGGCACGTTAAGAAGGCATTCCAACCAGCCGAACAACAAGAGCAATTTGGATGCCGAGGAAGACAAGTTCTATTGAATTTAGACGATTTTGGAACGTGTGTTCGATGTTTGGTGAACTTTATTACAATAGAGTATGGTCCAAAGACGAAAAATATTTAGAAATATCTAGAAATATTTGAAATATGACGTGAAATATCTGGAAATATAAAGATGTCAGCGTCAAATTCTATTGAACCTTAATGGTTTCAGAATGTGTGTTCGATCTTTAGTGAACTTTATTACAATGGAGTATGGCCCAAAGACGTGAGATATCTAGAAATATATGGAATATTAGGATGTCAGCGTCAAATTCTATTGAATCTTGTTGGTTTCCGGACGTGTGTTTGATGTTTAATGAACTTTATTACAGTGGTATATGGTCCAAAGACGTAAAACAATGTTTTGAGGATGTCAGCGTTGAGTAAGTAGTAGACTATGATTTTAGAATGTACTAGGTATACGAATACTTGAAGTTTTGTGAACTTTACATTGGAATATGGTCCAAAGAGTTTTGATAACGATGCGTTAAGTGTTGGACTTTTTTAGTTTTATTACGACGACATTAAATCTGATTGATTTTATAAATCAAACACTTTAAATGTGTAAATTGTTATAACAAATTAAAAACAATGTTTCTACCGAAGCAGTTAACTATTGAATATATCTGGGGTTATGTTTGACAAACATATCAGTACTATAATTTGATTGAATCTCTGTTGAAGTTTTTGCTTGAGTGATTTATATGATTGTCTGAACAATGACATATACTATGTTGTACTTAATTGCGATGATGATTATTATCGAATTGTTTTAATGTTTATTCATTACATACCCATTTTCATATAACATTTGGATTTGTTTATGTTTTCCTGGTTGAACCAATGGATCAGAGTTTTTTTTATATACAGTGAATTGATCTCTGACGGTAAGCATTTGAGAAAATATAATTTGTGTTATATGGTAATTAATCGGTATTTAGGTAAGCGATTCGAGTGCCATTCAGACTAAATTGTAAATAAAATATTTTATATTTTGTATTATAATTTTTATTAACTAAACTGTTTTTATGATTGTATTATTACAATGGCGATAGTAAGTAGGAAAGCCAAGTATGTGCCATGTATGTAGGTGTAAGATGTAAATAGAATTTCAAAAAATAAATATATCTAGGTACCGCTAATATATTAAATAGGAATTTACAAAATACTATACTGTCACGTTATTAATCAGTACAAAAAGAGGTGCCTTTGCTATGATTTTTTTACAATATTTATACAAATCACATAATATGGTTATTTACAAATTGCAATTTTGTTATATTGAACTGTTGAATATACGATTATATTCGATGTTATACGTGACTCATGTTGAGTCGAAACTGTTGAAATATTGTATAATGGTTGACATGGCAGAATGCATAACTTTTGGACTATAATCTACGAAATTATATCAGTGGAAAAAGCAGTGATTTTTTTTAGAAATATATAGGTTTTTGAAAACAGGTTTAGATTTAAACATGTCGATATTGAGTGAAGCTCCTTTGGCCACAGAAGAAAGACAATGGCTTACAAAGTAAAAGTAGATAGAAAGACACGATAGCATAATTGTTAGTGCACCTGGCCCGGTATATTAGAGGGTACGCGTTCGAAAACTGCTCTGGAAATTTTTTCAACACTTTTGCAATATTTGATATACTTATCCAAAAGATATGCAGCCTGTCGGTGTGTGCGTGTTTTTTGTACTTTTATACGGTGACACTGAATGAATTGTGCATATATTCAGATAGGTTTAAGTAGAAATGATGGATGACATTTTGATAGGAGGTGTAGACAAATATTAACAAGTATGGGCAGACACCGAGTTGCAGCAAATTTTATATAAGAATTTCTTTGTCATTTATATAACTTTAATTTCATTTTTATATAACTTACTTAATCCATCGAATCTTGTCGAATTATTAATCGAATTTATAACAATAAGTTGAAGTAGCTTCCTCTGTTGAAAGTTTCAGTTAATTAAAATAATAGCAATAAATAATAATTATATATTTTTTTAAATTTTATAATTATATTTTTTGTTAAAATCTCACAAAGTATATTGCTACAGCCTGGGTAAGGTAAATAATTTAAAATTGATAAGCGCCTACAAATATAGCAGAATCAACAAGTAGCAGATACTGAAAAATTTTAGTTAAATTGCTTTATGTCACTTAATGTAAACCCATTCCTGTGTTATGATTTTTTTATCAAATGTATTCATTTATTTTATTGTGATTATGCTGGCCAATTTGTTACTGATCATCGTGTAAATCCATTTTGTTTAGTGAACGCTGTGAACTATAACCTAAGTTTTATTTTATAATTCCCAATTGTATTTCTAAGAGGCTTCTCTTTTTAACTCACCGATTGCTTTGTATTAGACGTTTTTTTGTTTTTTTTTTAGTTTTTAAGGCTTTTTATCTACAGTCGAAAGTAAAGTGTTAGCAAGAACAATATAGACTGATAGACTAGATTACTAAGGGATTTCGTAGACTTTATTATCCTTCAAAATCGATCGCTTACAACTTTATCGACTAACACACACGAGCGATTGAAAGTAACAAAGCAAGCAGACAAAAGTCGGTCGTATGCGCATTCCCTTAAGCCGCCATTGGGATCTATGATAGCCTATTAAATAAAATACCAGATAAACAAAAGAAATCTAGCCGAATATTGTACTTTCTACTGCTGACAAGGCCTTTTTATTTAAATTATAGTTCTATATACACATAATTCTTAGATATTTCCTATTCTATACAGTTGTTATTATTTAGATGCCGTAAATTGTTGTATTGTTGCTAACTACGTAATATTACAATAAAGACTGGCAAATTAATAATTTTCTGTTTTATTTATTTATTTGAAATATGATGTACGGAGCCTATGCCCATGGGTAGTATGGACTGAAAATTATGCTGATATGACGTACGGTTGAAGACGTATGTAGGTGTTAAAATTAAATTCATATTCATTTATTCAACTTTTTTTTATAACATTATTCTTTTTAGAGTTAAATTTATTCATAAAAAAAAAATAAAAATAATAATCACAAATTCACAAGTAAAAAACTTCAACTAACTCGCCTGTCCGAGGCAAGGTGCCCAAAATGCTGGCGGCATTGCCCCTTTGAATGGCCAAGCTAATGCGCTGAGCGATGACCTGATCTCCGGTCACCCGTTGCCTCGTACAGGCGAGCAGTTAAGTCCTTTAGAAACATTTTTGCATTAGGTCCCCATGGGCCCATCGTCTCCACAGCAAAGGGGAGGAAAAAGTAAGTATATTCAACTTAAATTTACAACAAGAAGTACAATTACTGTGTCAGCGTTGCCGCAGACGGACGACGTAGACGTCCACATTTTTAGATCAAAATTAAATGTCCCGCGCGGGACAGATCAGTCAGTCCCGATTTTCGCGGGTGACACAGACAAGTGTGGAATGGCCGTAAGCGCGCGGGAGCAGTGTTGCCGTTTCGAAAAAAAGAAAGTCCCCAAACCTCGATGAAAAAATTCCTAGATTTAAAAAAAGTAGATTTAAAAATCCGCTAGAAATCGCTAAATATTTCGAAATATTTCATGGTAAAGCAAATGGTGTAAATAAAAGTGAATTTGTTTAATCAAACATTTATTTCGAATTAAATCCTTAAAAGTTTTAAACAAGCAAAAATTTCGTTATCAATAGTTGCGTCATCTTCGACTTCGACAACTTCTAATGGCCTTGAAGCAGCAGAAGTTGATGGTTCCACTATAGAAGTAGATGTTTAAACTTGTTTAATTAACTGTTATAACATTTAACTGCCACTAATTACTAATTTACAATATTGAAGTCGCTTCTAATTTCACTTCACTACTGGAAGTTGCTAGCCAACAACTTTGATTAAAAAAAGGCGCTAAATGTCGCTAGATTGAAAAAAAAGTCGCTAAACACATTCTAAATCCGCTAGATCTAGCGACCGGTGACCACCGGAACACTACGTTTTGTTTACACCAAAGAAGCCGCCATGGATTGCCGCCCCAATAAAACGAAAAAAATGGACTTAATTTCTTTCAAAAAGTTTCTCAAAGTATCATAGTGAGATTCAAGTTATTTATTATACCGATTAAATTTAAAATTGTCAAAGAGCATGCAATAAAAACTTTTGTCTGAGCTAACTTAACGAGGGCGTAGCCGCGTATAGAAGCTAGGGGTACCTATACAGGGCCGTAGCGAAGGGGGGCATTGTGGGGCAATGCCCTACCTTAAAATACCAATGCCTTACCCTAATAATCAACTAATAATAAGCAAAGTACTGTAAAGCAGATTTAAGACGGAAAAAAAAAATACTAGCGTATAGTCGCATCTAGTCTTAGGTACAGTCATAATATATAGGGTGTAACAAAATGCCGAATGGGGGTCATTCCACCCATCAATACGAACAACTTTTACTATGGCACCAACTTCGGAATCGCAATTTAAGGGAATTTTGTTACATTCTGTATACCACCCCGATAATTATATAAGTATTAACCTGACTCGCACATGTTCACAAGTCAAGGACACCAAAATTCGATTGACCAGAACAGATCAAGTAACATTTTTACTTACCACAGCTGCCCTACTTTAAATTCAAGTCTAGCTACGGCCCTGTACCTATATAACAAAAATGTATATAAAAAACCACATTAAAGTACATGCCATTAATACAGTTCCAATTTCTAGAGAGTACTTGCATAATAGTCTTTATCTCACCTGTAGTTAAGTGACGATAAGGCCGAAAGTTGAAGCGCATTTCACACAGAACCTCAAATAATGAGGAACTGAATATCTTATCTAATCTCTAGCTGAAGGTAAACTATAATATAACGAACATTGTTGTTATGACAACATATTTAGATAAGATGGTGGCAGCTAGCCAGGCGGACTTAAAACAAAACAATAAAAATATAATTGCAATAAAACCGTTTATTTATTTATTTTAAACTTTTGCAACAACATATTACATGGCGGATTTAGTGCCTGAGGCATTTTCTACCAGTCAACCATATGGTGGTGCAGATATGACATGGTAGGTGCAATTTTGAGCGACAATAAAAGTGGAAAACAGTATTTTTCAAAATTCAAACTTTTAATACACACATAAATATTCTATACAGTTACCACCATATTCATAAAAACTATTTAAGCATATTTTAGTTAATCATTGTTTTGTCTCTTTTTCTCAAATTCAAAATGACGTTTGTGTGACGTTGACAAAACAATATTTAACCTTATTTGACTAAATATTGCTTAAATAGTTTTTATGAATAAGGGGGTTAGTTGTTAGTAGTTTATACATACATCATTCATGATACGAGAAGAATACAACATCATTAATATTTAATTTCCGCTGTCGTTCTACGAACGAACCGCAATTCATTTGCCAGTCACAATAACGGAATTGGAAACTCGATCACAGTTTAGCGTCAAATGATTTTCGATGGCCCTCCGGGATGCCGATCACGCGTTTGATTATGTAAGCATATAAGTAGCATTTGTAGGCATATAGTAGGGATATACGTGATATATAGCTAGTGGCGGTTCGACATATTGACATCTTGTCAATTTAGAGACTGTGATTTGAATCCACAAGAGATATTGGGGTTGGAATATTCACAACGGGAGCATAGGAAATGTATGATTGTATTCTCTTATATCGATAGTACCTAAGTCATTAAATCAGAAAATCTGTAAAATCAGAACAAATGTTTTTTTAAATGTCTTCTATTACCTGTGAATACTCTTATTTCTGTATTTCTCTTAAGCATATAAAGTTTTATTAAAATTAGCTTATTAGCTGAGGTTAAGCAACTTTTGCAAAGGCCGGTCATCGAATAAATAAATAAAAAAATTAAATTAAAATTGAGAGGACGAAATTAATGTATGTGGGAACTTCACCTCTGGTTAAATTTGTATCAAAAGTATCCGTAGATAGATCTACAGTTCTTACAAACGGCGACCTTATAAAATAAGGACCGAAAGGTACAGTCACGCGCATTAACATGTTAACAAAGTCAAAAGTGAAAACATGTTAACGCTCGTAACTGTACCTATTTGAAACAAAGTCTTACGAAACTTCTACATTCTGGGGTGTAATCAGAAATTGTTTCATAATTAATTGTGTGCCAGCAAAGGGTGAGCCTTCATACTGGTAGCTGTTTGTTCAAGTGCATAGGGGTGGAAATTTATACGTAAAGCTCCAGTAAAGCACTTATTCGTCTCGGTGGCCGAGTGGCAGAGCGCTCGGCCCGATACCCGAAGGTCTCGGGCTCGATTTCCAGGTCGGAGTAAAACCAACCACGCACTACACATTTATGGATCTGTTGTTTATGTAGGTATCCATAGATTTCAAGGTGGGTGCATGACGAAGGAGGCAACGGCGACCAAGGGCCCTCGCATACAGGCACTCAAACCGCACATACAACGGAGGCCACACTGACAGAGGCCACTGGAGATGATGACTTATTTGAGGCTGTTTCGGACGTCGAACTCGAACATGGAAAAGAGAGGCATCCAGAAGTCTCTTCGGAAACAAACCAAACGGGGTTAATTATAAACCTTGTTTCTGTATAAATATGTAAGAGATTTATTGTTGTCTAAAGGGGGGAGAGATGTTGTATATGTGGGTATCCATAGATTTTAAGGTGGCTGCGCCCATCAACTAAGAGCGTATAATAAAACAGTGCGCAAGCGTTTCACTCACTCTACATCGAATATCTTATAGGATCATTTTACTTAAAAAAATAATCTATTACGTGAAATAATCATTATAAAAACTTTATTATTATTATTATCTTGTGTAATGGCTTCTGGAGTGTCTTTTCAACACAAATAATTTCGCCAATGTCGAGTTTATAAAAACTTGAGTAGACAACTAAACATGAGTGACAGCCGGCATCATTATGACATTTATATATAAAATAGCGGCCAGTGTTGCCCACACGACTAGGTCCCTAGAAGTTGGTATATATTGTAGATTACATACAGTTCACAGAACAGGGTAATGTTATAAAAATACGTTTAATACCAACACAAGGTAAAATCTACATAACGTTAGCCCCGTTTTTATGTGGTAAATATCAAAATGATGTGTAGAAAGGGGGCCTCAATACAATTACACACTATGATGTTAATATCACGTTTACCCTGGAGAAATAGTGGTAATTTTATTTCAGTTTACCCATTTATCGGCAGATTTGATTTATTGATTATGAATTCTGGTATTCACTCACCAAACAAGTTAATTACAAGGTGGACTTTTTGGCGGGCAAGTGAAGAGTCATGTCTGCGGTTTTGTTTTATTTTCATAAATTTGTGTTAAGTCGAATAATAATGTGAAATAATGGTGGATTATTTAACCGTTAAGTGTTCGTGAGTGTGCATGAGTGTTGGCAAATGAAACAAAACAGTGCAACATCACTTTTCAAATTCTTTCAAGAAGTCCGCCCGAAGACTTAGTAAAGCCCTACATCTTTACTGAGATATTCGAGGGGTTGGGGGGTATATAATTTCTCACATCTCATTTCTATTATCATTTATCATCATCATACAGGAAAGAAATATTGTTTATTTATGTATTACTTGTAAGAAAAATTACTTTGACACTGGCTAAATGTGCTAATCGCACAAAGCCATCAACAAAAAAAAAACAGGTCTCTGCTCTCCAGTTATATCTACAGCTTCATGGTCATAGATTCCATTTACAAGCAATTTATACTGAAAAAAAATAGTTTTGAAACTTTTTAGCAACTGGCTAAAAAGTTTCTCTATTGTCTAATCAGTCAACCACCTAATTTCACCCATCTGAAAGTAACTTGATCTGAGTAAATTTTTACAATATTATTAAGGTTATTGGATTTAACGTTAAATGTTAGAACATTGGAAGGGTCTACAATAGTCTACATAGATTCTACACAAAGAGTCCACAAAGCAGTGCCGTATCAGAGACAATGGAAAAGGGTTTGACCCTTAAGTTTTACATAGGCAAGTCTCCTAAAGTTTATTTGTTATTTAACTGTTGCTAACTTACCTACTGCTCCGATATTACACGATAGTTTTAGATATTATACTTCTGCAACATTATACCGTTTTCAAATGTCAGACTCGATTAGTTTTTCTTGCTTATGGCTACGCTCCGTTATTTTGAAACAATCACAGACATGTTTCAGTGGTCTGATTTTAATATTTGGACTTTTCTATTCATTAATGTCATTAACACGGTTATATGACCAATTAAGTTAATTTATTATGTTAAATTACTGAATGATAAAAATTATTATTATTATTATCTTATCCGATATAACTGTTCCGCTCTTGGGCAAAGGCCTCCCCACTGATATAATTAAATATTTTGACAAAACATTTAATTATATCAGAGAAATAAGGCCCTAGCATTTAAAAAAAATTCAGGCTAGTTATTTTTTCTTTCTTTTCCTAACACAAAAATTGTAATATTTTTAAGAGCTGCCTCTCTGTTTCGGCTCATTTGAAACATTGAAACTACCGAAAGTGCTTTATTTTTCTTTTTAATCGAAATGACTTTTGGCGTTTTTCTTGAAAACTAGCGTATAAAAAATTAAGGTTTTTTCATAAATATAGTCTATATATGTTGTTGAATTTATCCTCAAAATATTTGCAGTTGATAAAATGTGACCTTATATTATATTAAGACTACTTAACTGCATTTAAAATTAGAATTAGACGTAATGAAAATTAGAAATGCCCGAATCATGCCACTGAGACACGATAGTGGCCGTTTTAAAATAGCAGACTCGACACCTTAAAGTCAAAGCACCGTTATACGGTGTTTGTGGTAAGTATATCGTTGTCTGATATCGTGAAACATTTTTCCCAAATAAATATTTTTAAACAGTATAAATTGTATTTGTTATAAATACTATAACAAATAATCTGTATTTCAACACCACACACACAATACGAATGTGTGAAGAGATTCCGCCAACAATACATTGTTTGTTTCCGTAATGAACATCGGGTAAACAAGTCGTCAAAACATTCATGCTTATTCCATCCACGTGTGCAAATAGACATGTGTATCTCTGCCATCTTGAATAAGTTACCTAACTTTTACGTACACATAACACATTATCTGCCTATAAATAGCTAGCCGCAGTTCGTGCTCGGTGGCGTACACTTGGAGAGGCCTATGTCCAGCAGTGGACTAGTAAAGGCTGATGATGATGATGATGATGATGATGATGATGATGATGATGATGCCTATAAATGTCCAAATATGACCAAAACATTCCTGAACAGTCCTCGCGGAGAAGACGCGGCGTAGGCAGCTTCAACAAGGTCCGGATCATCCTGGTGGCACAGATGGGGAAGTGCTGGACCAGCTAATAACTTATCTCCTTTTATATAGCTAGGTAGGTTTATATTTTTAATTTGTTATATTTCCGTGCTTCGGAAGGCACGTTAACTGTTGATCCCGGCTGCATTAGCAGTCGTTAACAACCACTATGCCGCATTGGGCCTAAGTGAAGGCTCGTGCCCCAGCAGTGAGGACACATAATGAGCTGATGATGATGATTCCTTCCCCTAAAGGGGGGCGGGGAGAGAATAGCACATAACCTGCGTCTCCCCGGGTGCAATGATTGGTATGCTTATTGTATTTCCTCTTGTATAAAAAATAAAAGATAAAAGAAGATTCGCATAACTGGTTTTCAGTTAGTATTCCCTTCCTCTTAAGGGAGTTTGGGGGAGGACAGCACAAAAGCTGCGTCTCCCCGGGCGCAATATGAGTATGCGTATGTATTTTGTTTTGAGATATTTTTATTGATAACAAAGATGATCTGGTAAAGGTCACGGGTACAGCCGCTGGATGCGAGCAACACGAAACCGGTCGTTAGGATCCTTGGGGGAGGACTTTGTCTTGTAGTGTCCTGATAAAACGTTCTACTGAAGGGCTGAGCTGTAGCTCCGCCTTATTGCCTGCGCAGAACGACAGGCCTAATCAAACTTTTTGGTCCGTCAAGAAAGAAGTAAAACTCTCTTAGAAGTGTATTGCTTAACGCACATACGGTACGAGGAGTACGGCGTTAAAGTCCTCATCTAAATACTAAATGATAATGTTTTGCCTAACTGAAGTCCGGCCAGGACCATTCGTCTATCGTAGCATCAATCGTAGCATTCGTAGCCTCAGCTCTACGGTACGAGGAGTACGGCGTTAAAGTCCTCATCTAAATACTAAATGATAATGTTGCCTAACTGAAGTCGGGCAAGGACCCTTCGTCTATCGTAGCATCAATCGTAGCATTCGTAGCCTCAGCTCACTATACCCACTGCTATTGCTTGTTGCTGAACATTACTTAATGAAAAATAAACAAAAGCCTTTTTCATTAAAACGTACCTAAAAGTATTTATACTCCCCAAGTAACTCACCAAGCATTCAATGTAATATCCTAATAACGTACCTTTATTTGCATGTAGAGGTTGAAATGAAACAAATACCTCATCTCACCATTCCCTATTGATCGCGTGTAAATAGAGATTTACTCTGGTACAGTCATGTGCAGAAATATTACTGTAGGGTCATGTAAATAATAAACCTTGTACAGGCTTGCCGGATATTTTACGACCATATTAGTTATTAGTGTGCTGTGTTCAAGCAACTTTCGTAAAGTGCGGACATCGGATGAGGGACCAAAAATTTATCATCTCGAGCTCCTCCGTGCTTCGGAAGGCACGTGAAGCCGTTGGTCCCAGCTGCATTAGCAGTCGTTAACAACCACCAATCCGCACTGGGCCAGCGTGGTGGTTTATGGCCCGTTCTCCCTATCCATCCATAGAGAAGGCTCATGCTCAAGCAGTGGGAACATAAAATGAGCTGATGATGATGATGATGAAGACAAAATATAGAATTAGGCGGCATAATATTTGCATGCTTCCGTCGATGAATCGCCTAACCGTACGCCACCGTACCGTGCGTAAGCATCACGTCACGTCTCATAAGCAAAATGTGCTTTCCTCGTATGCCACTAGGAGGCGCTGCTTCAATACCAATCGAAATCTTGTTTATGTTAACGTGGTCGAAATAAAACTCGTATTTGCTTGTATTTTTGTTCGCAACAATATTTCCGTAAAATTATATGTAAATAATCATAAATATAGCTAGCCTAATTCTTAACTGATCTTTCAATATTTGTAAAAATATTAAGATCGGATGTTGATGACGTTGTTGTCGACATTGAGGACCTTTGGCTTACAAAGTAAAAGTAGATAGTGTTGGTTAATTTCGGCGAGTTGGATTGAGCCACTATAGCATATTTGGTAGTGCACCTGACCTGGCATGTCATGGGGTGCGGGTTCGAATCCCGCTCGTAAATTTTTTTCAACACTGTCTTTTTTCAAATTGTAATTTGTTCGCAACAATATTTGCGTAAAATTATATGTAAATACCCAAGTAGCAAAATGTAGTCGTGTAAGTATCCTAGGACCAGATATTTTTTAGTCCTATAGAAATTCTATTAACGTTTACAAGCCCGCATTTAGGCGCACTTTATAGGACTATTGCGTTCTATAGTAATTTTGTTACAGTCCAGTAAAGTGCAAATTGTTTTTATTACTATTTTATTGAGTGCTTTTACATGATCATTGTTTCCTATAAAGATCTGGTACACGCAATGAATCAGGTTAACTCTACAAAATCGCAACGCAAACGCGAAGGCCGCTTTGCCTCATCAAGCTCATAAAGTTTAACTATCTAGACGATAACTAACAGTATAAAATTATTTGATGGTAAGTTTACCCTCTCTCCCTAATATTTGAGATTTATTTATCTACGCTTTAACCATATGCCCTCTTCTATCAAATGGTTAGAAGCGAAATTGTATTTCTTTTTGCAAATTGATGGGTTCTGTATATCTATAGTAGAGTGGATAGATGATCGGGTTGAATAAGAGAAGGCCAGTGAGACAAGACAAAAGAGACTCACAACTCCCGTTAGATTAGTACTGACGTGAAACCATACCTAATTCAAGCATATTAGATTTCTAGATAGACAGATAGATAATACTTTTATTGCAACACTATGAAACATAAACATGAACACAAATATAAATAACTTACAAAGTTACAATTTGGCGGTCTTATCGCTTTAAAGCGATTTCTTCCAGAGAACCAGTCGGATGGAGAGAGCTATTAAACTGTAAGATGAGAGGTGAAACTATTAAAACATACTAGAATAGTGTGTATTTTAGGTATAAATTAAGCAAAACTAATAATAACGATAAATATACCATAATAATATACATAAATTAACCTACATAAACATAATAGGAGAGCTCGATGGCGCAGTGGTTAACGCGCCTGGTCTGCGAGTGCTGAGGTTAAGCATCTTTCGCTAAGGCCGTCATCGGATGGGTAACCAAAAATTTATCATCTCGAGCTCTTCCGTGCTTCGACAGGCATGTAAAGCCGTTGGTCTCGGCTGCAGTCGTTAACACTCCACGCTTTTATCGATCAAATGTTTAAAAACAACAACAAACAACTCATCTAAAAACAAACCTATTAAACGTCCCAATGTTGGGCTCAGGCCTTTCTACATTCCATTCCATTCCAATGATGACCTCCTTGGTCGAGTGGCTTGCACACCGGTTTTCATGGTGTCGCCATCTCTGAGGTCCCGGGTTCGATCCCCGGTCGGATCAATTTAGAAATACCTGTTTTTCTAAATTGTTTCGGGTCTGAGTGTTTCCTATGTACAATAAGTATGTATTTAAGTATATTAAGTATGTTTATCCGTTGTCTAGTTAACCATTTATCGAGTTCCTTAAGGATCTTATCTTGGGGCTAGATAATTGGTGTGAGTGTGGGAAACATTTATTTATTTATTCATTTATATTGGTCCCCGATTATTTTGGCGGCACGTGTGGGAAGTGTAGGGGGTTTTTAGTGGGTATGCCCTCCTTTCCTCCTACGACATCAAACGGCACTACCGGTGTATCCCATCAAAAACATAAATGTGTAATGAGAGCCAAGTTCAATATTATGATATATGCTTTGGTTGTTGACTTCAACGACATAAGAAGTGAGATCTAAATGGGTGCCAAATTAGAATAATATATTGAAGCCTAAGGTCTGACTTGGCTAGTTATTATATACGAATTACTATTAAGTTCCTACTAAAACAGTCATGGAAGAGCCCTATGTTCGATGGCTATTTTCTACCAGCCAGCCAAATTTCAGGAAGAATAAAATAAGAACTTACAGCTTTAGAACATGCGAAGGCTATAATATAATTCGTATATCCTGTGGAGGCAGGTCTGCTCTTGCTTACTTATCTTATTTTTATTATTATTATACTCGCATACTTTAACTTTGTTTTCTTAGATAATTTTTGACTTCTATTAGTACTGTATGACATTGTGAAAATTGAAACTGGTAGGTATCTGATGTAATTTTTGCAAACTTTATTTTAATTTTTTTTCGTTTTATTTTTGGGTGTTGTGATTGTCTTTTTTTTGTGTGTTTGTTTGTGATGGAAAGTGTCCTTTTATAATAGGGCATTTTCCAATATTTTTGACGCTGTAAGGGAGAAAAGAGCTTGACACTTGCTGAGTTTCTTGCCGGTTCTTCTCAGTACAAGGTCTCCCGCCCAGAGTAGACTTACGAACCGATGGCATAATGAAGTTCATAAGAGCTATTTGTAGCCTAAACTGAATAAATGATTTTGAAGTTTGAATTTTGAATTTTATGAAAACTATCCAAGTCAGACCTTAGGCTTCAATACAGCGTGGGAAGGAGTATACCGACAAATTATAACCAAAGATTCTAATGCCTATTTGGACAAAAAAAAGTAATATAAACATGGGCCAGTAAAGCCTAATTTTCGAGATATTAATTTTTTAAGTAATTCACAAGTTCAAAAAATCTCAAGGGTAACACGCCCTAACTATTTGACGTAATCACACACACCTTCACACAAGTACATAGTAATAATTAATAATCAATGTCTCACACTGACGTTGACTTCATTCGTCGTTTATCGTATTTTGTCGGAGTCTTTCGTGAAGTTTGACGTTTTCTATTTCACTCTTTGAACTTAGGTTTTGTTTACAAGGAAGTACTGTCGATAATTATTATTTTTGTTCTAAAAATAAAGTAAGTTAATTACGCAGTTTTAGACCCATATTGATATAACATAATTTACTCGTAATACCACCAGGAATCCTTGGTTTCAATTTGTCGGTATACTCCTTCCCACGCTGTATATTATCCTAACTTGGCACCCATTTAGATCTCACTTCTTTTGTCGTTGAAGTCAACAACCAAAGCATATAATATCATAATATTGAACTTGGCTCTCATTACACATTTATGTTTTTGATGGGATATCATTACTTTTGTACAGAAATTATTAGTAGGTACTTATTCATAATAAAATTATCGCACCGCTCCCCACCCCGCTGCTCCACGGCCGGCCGCGCACCGTGCGCCGTGGTCCGTAGTACCTATTATTTAATTATTTATAAGTAATGATCTTACACTATGTGCGTGTTGAAATTCAACGAAAAATTTCAACACGCTCTGCTGTCATTAAGGGTGCACCGTCCATAAGTGACAAGTGTTATATATTTTATTTGAAATGTCTTCGTCCATATTTATTTGATGCCGCGCGGCCATACTCTCTGTCTATCTCTGTCTCTCTCATACTTCTGGCTTTGTTCATTCTTCCTTTCACATCCAATCCATTCTTCTGTGGAACGCGCTGCCTCTCGAAATCAGGATGGCTACGAGTCGTGACGCTTTTAAAAAGAAAGTCCGCGAGCTCTTGTTTGATAGAATCATGGCAGAATCATCTCAATAACTTCCTATTGTATAGTTAGTAAATAGTAATTATGTATTTTATGTATGTTTATTTATTGTAGTTTATGTATTTACAATACACATATTATATGTATGTTTATGTATAAATAATATTTATGCATGTATTATATACTTACTTACACTTAAATCATTTATTATACATCTTAGTTGCACCTGCCAATGTTATCTCTACACCATCCTATGGTTGACTGGTAGAGAATACCTCAGGCATTAAGTCCGCCATGTAATAGTTATGTTGCAAAAGTTTAAATAAAAATATAAATAAAAATACTAATTTTGTATGAGGAATTTAACGTGTTAATTTGAATAATAATAATTTTAAAAACCGCTCGATAAATCGAAAGTGTGAGACGGACGATTTGTCGTTTAGACCATTGGTGATTGTGTAGATAAAATCAGAGTTACAATAATTTAGATAAACTATAAGATATCAACTAAACGCCGCCACTCGTTTTCATGATTTTTGTCCAACTTTGAATGATATTGTAGAAAAAACTATAAGTAGCGTGTTATGAACTAAATATATAATACGATAGTATTTTCAATTATATTAACTTAACCGTGACTGCATTTTTGGCATTTTTTGGTCGGCGCACCCTACTACATTAAACAAAACAAGCTCGTGCGTCCTTGCACGTGTCCGTACGCTGTATTATCTTTGCGTCCTTCAGCAAATCATAATAAGGGCTACACGAGTCTTATTTATAACTGGCATGAGTTGGAGTCGGAGTTGGATATTATTTATAGCCGGCATGAGCTGGCGTTCCAGCGTCCTTTCTCTACGAATTGTTCAAATGAAGCTCATCAATATTACAGTTTCAAACTTTCGCTTTCCGTTTCAGAAAAAAAGTTTTTGACGGGGGTCTCAACTCAATCAAATAAAAATATTTATTCAATTTCACATAATTATGAAAAAGATAATTTAATCATAATAGTTATGAATATTAACTTTAGCCGGTTCACTGTCTCGCAGATAACTGACTAATATTATTCCGATTTTATTACTTGGCTTAATTAGTAAATAGGAAAATTGTTTTCAAAAGATTCTTTGCACCACCTTTGTATTAGGTCCGTACCTATGAAATTGACGTTTTGTATGAAGATTTTTTATAAAATTATATTTTTCATACTAACGTTTAAATTTTCATAGCACCTATTTATGTTAACACAATAAAAATTGTAAAGTAGTGTGTTTGTTTCACTAGCTAAATATAGCAAACATTAAAAAGAAAAAAAATCAAGTCCCTTCAAAACTACAATGAAACAAAAGGTTAATTCCACGAACAAAAAAAGAAGTCAATTAAAGAAAAAATTGGGCAAAAAAGACACAAAATGAATAATTATTGTTATTACTGAAGCCTAAGTAACATAGTGCTAATTAAAGGTGTATAATAATATTAACAACTGGTACTTTTAGAAGTAATACACCTATTAATAAGTAAGAAAATAACGTCAATTTCATAGATAAGGACCCAATACTACATGAATACAATAAATGATTTGATTTGATTTGATTTGTCTACATTATAAATGGAACTTTAAGTGTATAACAATAAACAGCTTTCTAAGTTCAAAGATTTTGGGCTAGGTGTTAATGAGTAAGGCGGTCTGTAAGTGAGCAGTCTTTTTCATTTTATATAAATAATGATAATTGTATTTAAAAAAATCTTTCTATAAATTCAAAGATTTTGGACTGGGCGTTAATGAGTAAGTGAGCAGAGTCTTTTTATTTTTATATAAATGAATGATTTTCAATGTATTGAAAAAATGTCATGGTAAAAAAACAAATAGTTAACTAAATAATCACCGATACTTTAAGAACTAGGCCACAAAGGCGGTATTCCATTACCGCTAATGAAGACAAACCTACCAACCAGCGTGAGCGAGCACTGAGCAGTCTATTACACACAAGAAACGTTATTTAACAACGAAACGGCCCCTCAATTGTCTGTGGGCCTTCAAAGCAACGTAAATGTAATGTTTTCAGGCAAGCTACAGAGCCTTTTGTACCTCCAATGCTTATTATGTAGCTGTAGCTTAGAATTGGCATTCGGCTAGCGATGTAACACTACAGCCTAGAAATTTAAAAAACCTTTTTCGTAATTTGCTGCCACAGTGATGGTGTTTTGTTTTCGTTGTAATTTGAAGTACGGTAAATATTTATATAAAATACAGTAAAAAACTTAAACGCCCACCCGACCCAGCCAGAAATCGAACCTGGGTCTTCCGCGATCTGGGCGGCTGCACTGACCGTTATGCTACCGGGAAGGCTGACGTAAGCGCTGAATTTTGTCACTGCTTTTTGATTTTTGAAAATGCTTTAGAGCGACATTAGTGCCATCTATCCAACTCAACGCAACTTGTGGAAATAAAAATTCTTTCCTTATATTTTGATCGAGTTAAGTAATACCTAAAGTATGGATAAGCTGATATTTTGTTTACGATTTCAGAGTAAGTTCCATAGTTAAAATATAAGCAAAATGATGAGTTAAGACTATTCTTAAAGTTTTTGTAGTTGTTAAAAAGTGTTTACCATAGACTATGTATAATATTGGGTGTATACTGTACCATAGCTAGGCAAAGGCGTCATCGAAATGAATAAAGTGACCCTACACAACATGCGACTGATCAGTAAATAATAAGCTAACTTAAAAAGCTAAAGATTGGGAGGATTTTCTATTTAATGCATTTCTTAAAAAAAATCATCCCCTATTTTACCTACATAGGGGTTGAATTTCTAAATTTCATAAATTTCATATATCTAAATCGGTTCAGGCGTTTAGAAGTTATGGTGGAATAAAGAAACACTACATACATACTTATATGAACCCTGAAAACTTATAACTCCTTCTTTTGGCAGTCGCGTAATAAAAAAGGTTTAAGATTGACGACCTCCGTAGCCACACGGCCACACAGTGGCTTACACGTCAGACTTGGGTGGCGCTAACTCTCAGGTCCCGGGTTCAATACCCGCTCGGGTCAATGTCGAAAACGAACTTTTCGATATTGTGTCGGGTCTGGGTGGTACCCTCGTAGTTTCTGATTTCCATAAAACGAGAGCTTTAGCTACTTACCGTGGGATCAGAACAAGTATGTGATGTAGTATGTACTGTCTAATATTGTTTAAAGATTTCTCAAAGATTAATTTACAGAATTCACTTATGAGAGTATGGTAACTTAGATACCTACGTAAAAAACCGGCCAAGTGCGAGTCGGACTCGCGGACGAACGGTTCCGTACCATTATATAAAATATTTCAAGTTTCTACCTGTTATCGTTATTAAGACCGAGAAAAAAATTGGAAAAAAATCACGTTTGTTGTATGGGAGCCCTCCTTAAATATTAAATTAATTTTAATTTAATTATTTATTTTTAAAGTGAATAATATAACTCAATATTCTGATAATATTTTAAGCATCTACCTGTTGCCGTTATCAATATCGAGCAAAAACCAGCAAAAAAAACACGTTTGTTGTATGGGAGCCCCCTTAAATATTTATTTTAATCTAAAGTTATCTACTATCGGTTACTTGAGCGGCACTGAATCATGTTATATTTTTATATATAGAATATATATTATATTTAGTAGTATATTCATATTTTTGTGTATATAAGTATGGAGTTTAATGTGTGGATGTCTTTATGTTATATAAATATCATATTTTCTTAATAGTTCTGTGCGCAGTTTGTCTATCTAACTAACTACTTCCATACTATCCTGTCACCATGGTCTGCTGGAAGAAATCTCTTTTTAGAGATAAGCTTACCTGTACTATTGCGATCCAAAATGTTAACCATTGTAAATGTTTATTTGTGTACGAACTAATAAAATAAAAAAATAAATAAAATAAATAAATATTTATTTTAATCTGTTTTTTACTCTAACTATAACGGTTCATGAGATATACAGTCTGGTGACAGACAGACAGACAGACAGACAGACGGAAGGACGGCGGAGTCTTAGTAATAGGGTCCCGTTTTACCCTTTGGGTACGGAACCCTAAAAACTATTCACACAACGAGCGTCAAACGCAGACGCTTACAAGAAACTAGAATAAACCATATTATTATGCACCAGACATATTTAGTCTGTGGTCGGTCGGGGTGAATGATTACTTCATCACAATTGAACAGTTCGAGCAAGGTCAATAACCTAAGCTAAACTCTCTAAATGAATAGTCATAATTAAGACCCTCTAATTACCCCTTTAAGAAGCTTCACTTGAGATCGTACAAGTTAAGCAGCTTTTGCAATGTCCCGTCACCGGATGAGTGACCATAGAATCAGATTTAAAAAAAAATGTTGGTTCAAGCGCACACGACCCGAATTGTCAGAGGGTGCGGATTCTAATCCCGCTCGTGGAAAACTTTCACCATTTTTCCAAAAAGAAATCAGTTTTTCCCCTATCAAGTAGGCAAAGGTTTAAACCTACCTTTGCCTACCTAAGTAAAATAAGAATATAGATACAAGTAAGGTTAAAATTTAAACATACGACGTATTCAATTAACACCTATTCTGTCGAAACGCCATATTAAAATACGTAACAATTGATTTAACCATTGTTATACGTTATGGACAGACGAGTATTGTAACAAGCTAAAAATATGCTGTTAAAACAGTTTAAAACTCCAATAGCCAGGTGGAATAATACAAAATAAAGATAATAATCTCAAACACGAAAAGTTATCAAAAGTTTAGCAATGTTAGCTATTTTATTTGGGCGAAACCAATATTCTCTTGGTAAAACAGAAATTCTCATCTATATTTGACTTGCAAACGATCATAAATCATAAATCATAAATTTATGATCAGTTGCCATCGTGCAATAGCACAATTAGTAAGTTGGATATAATACAAACTAATTACATCTTAATGTTTTATTATAATATTATTAAATCATTGAAATGAAAGACATTTCATTGCTCATATTCATCATTGCTGTAAACAGCGTAATCGGACCGAATCGAATCGAATTTAAATCCTGTGGCTTTAAAACCCACAGACAGGATTTAAAAAAAATGATTTTAGTATAGCCAATTCGCCATATAGCACTATATTTAGGACTTTGGTAAACTGTGGAGTTGTAATGATAATAAGAATTTATTCCAAGTTTTATTAATGCTTCCTTAACATGGCGTAAGAGCTCCTCATCATTAGCTCATTTTATGTCCCCACTGCTGGGGCACGGAGCCTTCCCTATAGATGGATATTAACGAGTGGTTATTAACGACTGCTAATGCAGCCGGGACCAACGGCTTTACGTGCCTTTCAAAGCACGGAAGAGCTCGAGATGAAAAATTTTTGGTCACTTATCCGATGAGCGGCCTTTGCGAAAGTTGCTTAACCTCAGCACTCGCAGACCGGGCGCGTTAACCACTGCGCCATCGAGCTCCTCGGAGAAGAGAAGAGCTGCCTAATGGGTGTTTTTTAAGGGAGTTTGCTGATATCCTAATACGGCCTTTACAGCGTCAACGGATTTTTTTGGGGTTGCGAGAAACTTAAAGGGTTCCTCAAACCGTGTAATCGGAACAACGTCAGTGGGTATCAAGTGGGATGGCATCACGTAAGCGTGTACCCTTTCCGAGGGTTCTCCGAGGAGCTCAGACCGGATCGTGAGTAATGGGTTGTTGGGTTTGTAGTTGTGTAAGCGATGAGCTATCTTATCTGTAAAATCAATAAGGCTCAACGTAAGAAAACAAGAAATATAATTAAATAAAGTAAATACAAACCAAACAGATAGAGAAGACAGCTACTGACCCACCAAAAAACACTAAGACGGCTGTCTAAAAAAGAGAAGTTATTATAAAAGCATAGACAAAAGCACCGGCCCGATGATGGCCAGTTCATAACATAATTACTTATCCCTTTTTACAGTTTTTTTTATGTAAATCCATAGTTTTTTGGCTAAACGGTGTACAAGTACGAATATAGCTCGATGTTTTTTAAAAATCTATTTTGCCAACTTCTCTTTAATTGATAATGAACATTTTTACAATACATAAGTATTAGTTAATACAGATCTATCTTACTTGCTATTACATTTTTATTACTTACTAGCGGCCGCCCGCAGTTTCATCCGCGTGGTTCTCGTTCCCGTGGGAATATCGGGATAAAAAGTATTCTATGTGTCAATCCAGGTTATAAACTATCTGTATGCCGAATTTCACCCAAATCCATCCATCCGTTGCAGCGTGAAGAAGCAACAAATATACACACACACAAACTTTCGCATTTTTAATATTAGTTTGATCAAATTCTAAATAGCTCGATGTTGCGTGGACTCTGCTTACCATATATGTGTGTATGTTTTACAAAGAAAAGTGTAATTAATATACATTGTCACGTACAATGGTCCACTTTAAGGACTAAGTGCGGAAACCATCACCGTTAACATAGAACAACAACAACATAATATACATTGCCAAGATCTTTGAATATCAAGCACACAATACTGGCAATCTTTTTATTAACAAGAAGGTAGAAAGGCAAGTTTGCCAGGTGTTTTAGTTATCCTAAGCCGCCTGAGCCACCCATTCAGACTTCTGGCTTGTTTTCACGGCTGCAATCTTTGGATAACAGGTGGGAGCGGGTTTAATACAACTAGACGAAAGCTATAGGTCCAACGTCAGTAGGTCGACAACGAATTGCCGAATGCACAATTCGTGAATAGTACGTACAAGCACAGATTATTAATAATATGAGTAGTTACTGTATTAGATCGAATGGTTATTCCCATAATAATAAAAAGGAAATGCTGTCCGTTGGTAAGCGTCACTTGGTGGCTTATGGCTGGACTCTTTTTTTTTTTTTTGTTTTAAAATGTGTATGGAAAGATAAATTGGAAAAGTTACCATTGGAAAATTTTGAGAAAATATGACCGTCATTTTTTTGTGGGATTGAGTGAACCATACTACTAGGTAATTAAAGCGTTCCGTTTTACATGAATACAGAATAAGATAACGTTCATCATCATCATCAGTTCATTTTTATGTCCCCACTGCTGGGGCACGAGCCTTCCCTATGGATGGATAAGGAGAACGGGCCATAAACCACCACGCGGGCCCAGTGCGGATTGGTGGTTGTTAACGACTGCTAATGCAGCCGGGACCAACGCCTTTACGTGCCTTCCGAAGCACGGAGGAGCTCGAGATGCTACATTTTTGGTCACCCAACCGATGACCGGCCTTTGCGAAAGTTGCTTATTCTCAGCACTCGCAGACCGGGCGCGTTGTCCACTGCGCCATTGAGCTCTTCAATGTTGCTCTTTATGTTAATGCCGGGAAACGGCAATATATAACAGAAATATGTTTCCGGAATTTCCCTGGTGACGTTATAATATCTCATGGGCCTGTGTTCGGTGCTCTGAATTGAATAATAATAATAATTGAAAATTTTGTTTTGGTGTTTGTTACTTTGCTATATTCGTAGTACATAATAGTAATGAAACACTTTTTTTTACCTTTACAGGCCACCACACTATTTAAAAGAATTGTTTCTGACATTATAAAAGCCAAATGTAAATCGGAATTAGACTTTTCAAAAATATTATTTTCTCCTTACTCTCTCTGTCATTGTATTGATTTTCTTTTTAAATTTCGTACTGGCTTTATTCTCAATTTTTTAATTACCTCTGTTTAAAATTTGATCATGCTTTGTATACAGTGCTTTACAAATAAACAAAGAATAAGGTCCGAATAGTTATTCCGTGTTTTGTTTATGACATGTTACTGACGTCATTTCAAATTAGAGTAAAAGAAACAAAATACGGAATAACTATTCCGGCCTTATTATTTGTTTATTTGTAAGACCCTACTGTCTAGACCAGGGGTCTCCAAACTTTGAAACCTTAGGGTCATAATAATTTTTTTCGGTATGTTCCAAGGGCCAAAACAATTTTAATTTTTCTGCCCACCTAAGCAAACAACAACAGTAAAACATTGGCTGTCGTGGGCCAGATTGATGGCACTAGTCTTAAGCTGTCGCGGGCCGGATTGATGACACTGGCGCGGGCCGGATTGGGCCCGCGGGCCGTAGTTTGGAGACCCTGGTCTAGACTAAGATCATACGCAAAAACTATTTAAACCTGTATTGACTGTAATCTGGCAGTGTACCTCAAAATAAATAAATAAACACAGGGTCCGTCTCACATGAAAATTCAAATTCAAACAACATGTTTTTGTTGTATTTGTATATTGTGTATTTTGACGTTTAAAATATCCACTTCCTAAATCGTTATAGGTTACGATTCGTGTTAAAATTATCTATTTCTGTTTTACAATCATTAATTACCCACAACAAGATTCAGCATAAAATTAAATTAAACTCCACAATAACAAACGAAAATGTTAAAATTGTAATTTATTGTGTTTGTGGACCATTTCGTCGTGTTTGTTTTTCATATACGGTAGGGTTGTTTATTTTATTTCGTCAGGAGATGCCGAAGGCCTTGGTGGCCGAGTGGCAACGCGCTCGGCCAGAAGGTCCCGGGTTCAATTCCCAGGTCGGGCTTAGTGTGTTTCGGATTTGTCGATGCATAGCCCGGGTTTGTGACCACCAACCCAGATTTGCCAAGCGAGGTGATTAAACCAATACCCAACAATTATAGATATATCATAATAACTAAAACAAAGAATCTGAGTATCTGACACATTCAGTGCTTATAACGAAGCGAGCGAAGTAACGAGCTCAACCGTCGCGCGTCGGTCGTCGGCTCCAATACAACTCGGTTAACTTGGCGCGTCATTCATTCATTTTCGTTCGCATCGCAAAATGGCGGCATTTTTATAATAAACGCTTCATATTGCGAACGCGAAGCTTAATAAGAGCGTAATAAGTTACAACAAAAGTACCGAAAGTACCGAATTTTCCGGCAAATACCGGGAAAAATCGGTACCGGGAATTCCCGGGAGCATGCCCTACACAACAGGCTTTTTATGATGATAACTACTTTACTAATACATACCAAAGCATCTACCACAATAAATTAATATAACACTTATATTGACGTATCGTTATAGGCCTATTGACATCTATGAAAGATAATTAAGGTGACGTCAGTTATTAATGTAAATTGTACAGTGAAGTCATTAAATAGGGTGATAAAAGCCAAATGAGTCAGTATGGGGACTTTTGAAACTACTAGAGTTATGAAAGTTTTATACAGCCATGTTGACGATATTCTAATGGTGATGGCACCGCGCGGCCGTATACTTAATTTGTGGTGATGGAGACTGATCGAAGCGTATCATCGTAATGTAACATGTTTTTTTTCCCTTTAGTTGATGGCTTCGTGCGATTAGCATATTTAGCCAGTGTCTAAGTAATTTTCCTTACAAGTAATACATAAATAAACAATATCTCTTTTCTGTATGATGGCGATGATGAACACTTATTCACACTCACGATTACTTAACGGTTAATAATCCACCATTATTTCACATTAATATATGGCATAACACAATTTTTAGAAAATAAAACAAAACCGCAGACATGGCTCTTCACTTTCCCGCCAAGAAGTCCATCTCATCTTTTGAAATCAATATTACAATAGGAAATAGAATAAAGAATTAACAATTACGTATATTTTTTTACAAATCATAAAGAGAATGCAGTAAATACTTATTAGAAGACATTTGACATATCAAAATGATAACACAATATGGCACTCAAAATAATAATATGTCTTGTTTTTATTATCGAATAAATAATTTTTTAATATCGAATAAAAATAAATTTATTTATTTAATTTTTTTTTTTTAAATCGTTCGATCCCTGAGTATCCGGCTAAGGTCATAGACCATGCTGCCACGTCATTAGTTTCTTAATTTCATTAGTATTATAATCCTAAAGATGATGATGAATGATAATAGAAATGAGAAATGATATACCCCCAAACCCCTCGAGCATCTCAGATGCTTTACTAAGTCCTCGGGTGGACTTCTTGAGAGAATTTGAAAAGTAACGTTGCACTGTTTTGTTTCATTTGCCAACACTCATGGACGCTCACGAACACTTAACGGGTAATAATCCACCATTATTTCACATTAATATTCGACATAACACAAATTTTAGAAAATAAAATTTGGAAATAAAGTATTTTCCATACTTTATTTTTATTAAAAAGAATAAAATATGGGGATGGAAAATAACGTAGGATACGTTATTCTAAAGTATGGTTGGTAACCCTATCTATGTGTGCGTTGCGTTTGTATAAAGCTTACTTTCAACAAACTCCTTATTTTGTGCTTCCATATCGGCTTTATCATCATTGTAGATCAGGTGAAAAATAAATGCTTACCTGTAAATAATAAAAATAAGTACAACTGTGCCTATTGCATAAAACACTGAATTATATTGTCTGAAAGGTACGTACCATAGCTTAGGCTGTATGTTATAAAAAATAGGTTTTTTCTAATATTTATTTATGACTTCGGTCTTATCGTCGGAGAGATGAAGGCGAAGCGGTTACAATGGCAGTATAAATAACGATTGGCCTATTGTAAAGCTAACTCAACACAATAGTTGTATCAGCAATAGCTCATACCATATTATTGACGGTAGCAGTTCGGAAGAAATTCAGAAAGCTGACGGCAGACCTCTAGTAATGGAGTGCCACCATGAGAAGAGAAGAAGCAGTTCGCAATAAGATATTATTGTAAGGAGGTTGAATAACAGTCTTCTCAGAACAATAGTTGGTAATAACCAACCATTATGTTATCGTGATGTATTTTGTATCGACTTTTGATATGACAAGCAATACATTTCGCATTCAAGGTTCGTGGCTGACATACATAACGGTATGTTAATGTGTACGTACACACGCCTGCGCATCAACTTACCACACACTGTCAAAGGATATTTTTTAGTTTTGTATGGAGCATCGGCTAGGACTTTGTACACTATACCATAGGCAAGCAGAAGATTAATATAATACCTAAAAACTAATTATATCGCAATAAGCACGCGTTTGATGGTACAAAAGCATTTTCTGGGAATTTATGCAACCCCGATTCAATATGGTGGGTATATGTACTCTGTGGGTAAAACCGAGCATTGACATTGACAGATTATCATCAGTTTTTAGGGTTCCGTAGCCATATGGCAAAAAACGGAACCCTTATGGATTCGTCACGTCTGTCTGTCTGTCTGTCCGTCCGTATGTCACAGCCACTTTTTTCCGAAACTATAAGAACTATACTGTTGAAACTTGGTAAGTAGATGTATTCTGTGAACCGCATTAAGATTTTCACACAAAAATAGAAAAAAAACAATAAACTTTGGGGGTTCCTCATACTTAGAACTGAAACTCAAAAATTTTTTTTTCATCAAACCCATACATGTGGGGTATTTATGGAAAGGTCTTCAAAAATTATATTGAGGTTTTTAATATTATTTTTTTCTAAACTGAATAGTTTACGCGAGAGACACTTCCAAAGTGGTAAAATGTGTGTAACTTCTAAAATAAGAGAATGATAAAACTAAAAAAAATATATGATGTACATTACCATGCAAACTTCCATCGAAAATTGGTTTGAACGAGATCTAGTAAGTAGTTTTTTTTAATACGTCATAAAGTACGGAACCCTTCGTGCGCGAGTCCGACTCGCACTTGGCCGGTTTTTTATCGTTTTTTCGTACATAAACATGTAAAGGCTACTGGTAATAAAAATATACATGCGAAACGTAATAATTCTTTTCTAAATGTTGAAATGTTTTAGGCATACTTACATCTCTTAAGGGAACCATTTTTGCTGTTCCCTTCTTCTTCATGCACGAAAAACCACAGTCCGAAACACAGACTAAAGAGAGATAGTCCGAAACATTTCTAACTTATTTTTTTAAATCAATATTTTCGAACGTGATATAAATATTTGTATATACTATAACTGTTTTTATTTTAAAGTTTATTTTTGTACCATTTATCCAGAAAGATAATGAGAATTTTAATGTTTTAGATGACTACTATATTTTTAACTATTAGTACGAATTGTGTACAAAGTCCTAACTGGAAATGAAAAATATCCTTTTCTCAATAGACTTTGAACTTTATACCTAAGACATATGGTTGAAAATGTATTAAAGAAATTTGACAGTTTTGGATAGATTGATGTCCAGTGTAGGCGTCCGTACGTTGGAAATTCTTATAATGGTCATTTTGATGTCGAACAGATTATGGTAATATATTTTAGGGAAAAGTGACATTCGGGTAGATTAAATTGTGTTTAAGATAAGATAAGAGGAGCACGATGGCGCAGTGGTTAACGCGCCCGGTCTGCGTGAGATGAGGTTAAGTAACTTTCGCAAAGGTCAAAAATATTTAGCAACATTCTAGGTATATAGGTACCTACTTCACGAATTGACAGTTGTTGTTTTTATTTGTGTATACCCAATAGAAAGGGGTAAGGAGTTTTGGTCTTTCTGCCAACGCTTGTGTTTTTTTTCTTTTTTCTGTCTCTTTTGTTTCGAATGTTTGTATTTGTGTCTGTATATATGGTTTTTCCAAATTGTAAAACTGGAAGAAACTATATCATAAATTTCATGTAAAATATAAGTAAATGTATGAACATTTTTCAAATATTAATGTTCTGCACCGCGCACCGGCGACGTCAGGCTCCGCCAGAATACCAGCGTTGTTGCCACACGCTTCGTTGAACATGACCAACATGACCTATTGTTTGTTTTTTATTTTTATTTAACCTAATGTTAAGGTTAGATTAAATTATAGAAAAGATAGGTATATATACCTACTACTTCATCGAAGCAACAAATAAAAGATTGTCTGTGCCTTAGGTATTAATTCAACAATAAAAACATTTACACAATAACAATGACTCTATAAAGAATAAGGAAATAAAAATTATAATTAAATTGATAACAACGATTTAGGGGTGCTTTTTTTTCTTTGCAAAATTGCAATGGCTTTTGGCGAAGACATTGGTTTTGTTCTGCCGCGAGTGATTTATCGCGAGTGATATTTTATCATGGGACTATTGTGTCTGAAAGAAAAAGATAAATTGTGCCGCGTTGACTTTAAATTCAACGTAAAAAATTAAGTATTTGTTATTTTTAATTTTAATTTCATAGGTTTTTGCTTAAAGTTCGAACCGTTTCTTTTTCTACCGTACTTTAACGAATATTTTGATATACTAGTAAAGATACCAGATCAGGCAAAAAAAAACCAATACAATATACTCGTATATTTTATTTTTAACTAATAATAACATTTGAATATTTATTTTGTTTTTTGTTTATATACCTACCTACTCTTTTTGCTTATTTAAAGATGGTGAGTTTGATGAAGTCGCAAATAAACTTTTTATCCATTTATCTTTAGGTAACCTAATTTGCTATTTATTTTTACATTTAATTTTAAGTGCCAGTATAGACAACAGAAGAAAAATAATATAAATCTTAAATTATTGACCACAAACATTACTGCTATTAGATAAGAAGCACATACAGGGTTAATATTAAGCCCACATACGTTCGTAACACTCTGTTTCTGTTGATTAATCCATTACATTTTTTATTATTTTGTACTTACATTCCTAATTTCCTATCTAGGTCTTCTAAATTCTAGACTTTTAAGATTAGTGTTCCTTCAATGAAAATTGAGCTTATCTTAAATCTCTTTCGGGATGCTGTCAGTGCCCCTATGTGTCTAGACTGTGGCGTAAGCGTAGCGTTAGTCTAACAAAGTATGAAATGTTTGTAAGTTACATTTTGAATGAATGAATGAATGAAATTCTTTATTAAACTTCAAGAAATACGACATTTACAAACATAGCCCCACAAAACTATATTAATAGTTTGACTGTGGGTACAGAGCAGAGTCTCGGGGACGACAATTTCAGCACTTATAAACTAAGTATGACTATATATAAGCAACTATAACAAACTTTCAAAAAAAGTTTCTTAAGCAGGCTACTAAATTTGTTAACATTAGTTTCAAGTCTTACATCTTAAGGCACACTGTTCAGTATATAAGGGATTCTCTTACTGAGGGTTCTGTCGTCGTAATAATCAATAACCCTAGGGAACAGAGTATATAATAGTTAGTAATTAGCCTATACCACGAGATCATGAGGAGACCTATACCCATCAATAGGTGAATTATGGTTAAGGAAGAAGAAGAAAAAGAAGAATTAGCATAAGCTAACTCTTCGTAATAAAAATAAATATATAATAAATTCGTCTTATTATAAAATACACTGTCCAATTGCCAATCATTGGAATCAAGTCATAGTTATAATTTATAAGTGTTGGCTTAATCACCACGCTTGCAAGATGCGGGTTGGTTATTACAACCCTGGCTATGCATCTTAAAATTCGAAACACACTTAGTCCGACCTAAAAATTGAACTTCTGGACGTTTGTATATCAGCTAAGTGCTCTGCCAATCGACCACTGAAATTAACAAAAAAATCTTTAATATTTTTCAACTAAGTTGTATGTGGAAATAGTGCTAATCCCTGTGGCCTATAAAGAGACTAGGGTGCCTGTAAATCATGACACCGGCAAATGCTGTGTACACCCGAGCTTTAGAAGCCTCATCGATCACGTGACATTACTCTCAGGCCCCGTAGGCTGTGGCGAGAGCCACGGCTCTGTATACAGCGGATTCATTAGAGGAATTATATATTTTTATCAAGAATTTAGAATAAAAGAGATATATTGCGCATTCAGTATTTTCTATCGAGTATTCAGAATGTTTACGAGATCGTACATAAAAGTCAATTAAAGCTTTTAGAACTCATAATACATGACTTGCTTTTACGACTGCGATTTTACAAAGTACTGCAGCGAAAAGAGAAATTTCTTTTGATCGCTATGGTATCGAACACGATAACGCAGGTTAACTTTTGCTTAACAATAAATTTAACTCTTCAACAATTAAAAAGTGTGTGTTTAGCATTTCATTGTCATTATTTATTCATGAATTTCCTGGTGACTGTTCGATGCGTATGCGAGGTTCTTTAGTTCATTTCAGAACTATTCGGATCTTGTGGGTCAAGAGGTGAGTTCAAGAGAGTTTCTTGTCCCAGTTTTCATTTTTTATTCTATTGTTCTCATGGAAACTAATTTTACCCGAACTTGGTCTACATTTAAAAATCATATTAGTATTGCGCAGCTAGGCTAAAACCAAGGATACCCGGCTCACATTTGTAGCCAAGTTATAGTGCCAAGAACTTTAAGCACACACGCATCAGCTTATATTAAAAAGTGCATTATCCGCTTCAGTGAAAACGTTTGAATTCAGACCGCGGACTTGTCTGCTACGGGCGGGAAGCCCAGTCGCGGTTAACTCGTAGCAGCCATCGGCCGTAGCGCCCGCTGTAGTGCTACGAATCGTTTGATTCACGTAAAACACGGTAGTGAGTGTTGTGTTTGTGTTTTCGAGGAGCTTTCGGACGCATAGTAAGTTTTTTAGTGATGTTCACTTGTTGATTGTTGTGTACTGTGCGTTTGTTGTTTGTTTAGATTTACTATAAGTTAGTAGTAACTGAAGTAACGATAATATATTTTAATGCAATTTTAATAATTGTGCTTTCATTAATGTTATGATATACCGAACTTTAAAATACTGTAACGATTCTACTAATAATTCAATTCAATATAATAAATTACACAAGATAAACTCGTTTTAAAGGTACTAAATTCTCAGTTGACAAATTCCAACGTTACGATTCGTCCAATTTAAAATGATCCTTTTCCAAAATACTTAAGAGCTATTTTTATAATATCGCCATTTTGTAGTCGACGTCTCGAAGAAGGATGGCGTGTCAGGTTTCCTGGTTGCGAAGTAGGCCAACGACACCGTAAATGGCGGTGATATTATCCACTACGTGGTTTGGAGAGTTAATTTTGGTACAAAACCTTTTCGGGATAATTACGTTGATAATCAAGTTAAAATACACTATCAAGTCGCAAAAGAGAGCAAACATTAAAACTGGTGGACGGACAGGAGAATAAAGTTAGTAAAATAACTTCGCTTTGTAATGGTGTCCACATAATTTCACTAATTTTTCATCATCTACATCATCATTTTCAGCCCGTAACTACCCAATGTTGGGCATAGGCTTCCTCCATGTTACGCAATTCCCTTCTGTTTTGAGCTGATCGCATCCAGGTTTTACCAGCGAACAGCTTAATGTCCCTGGCCCACCTAGCAGGCACTCTGCAAGCACTCCGCTTGCCTGTCCTCGGCAGCCATTCCGTGAGGGCTTATTTTACTTATTTTTATCTTTCCTAAAGTAACGTCTTTTATGTAATCAGTTAGCAATTAACATAACTCTGACATTGGCTGTATAATGTAGACGTTATCATCATCGACCATCGACTGGTAATTTATAGCTTACTCTTTAAAATGCTAACTAAGTCAGTGCTGTGCAAACTCTATCAATAGCTTTCCGGCCTCACTATAAAAAAAATAGAAATACTTACTACAAACTCTGGTTATTCTAGACGGATTCACGAGTCAGTTTATGAAAATATTTGTTTTCCATTTATCGTCTTCTTAATGAAAGCTGTGTCTACCTATTAATAGGCTACTCGTGGTGTTTATGAATCATATTATATTTATTACTCAATGAAGTTATGAAAAAAATTACGAGAACAATTAGGTAAAACAGGAAATTTTGTAGCTCACCATTTTTCTCTACTTAATAAATATATATACTTAAGAAATTTTAATTAATGAATATCATCCAAATGCAATCCCTAGTGCCATGGAACCACGGGTAATTAAAATTACCCATGGACTCGGTAATGGGTCGACCCACCGGGACCACGGGTGGAATAACATTGTTTACTAATACATACTGTGGTTTATTTTTAAAAAAAAAAAACCTTTTTTCCCTCTTTGACCTTTACATCAAAAGGGTTTATCAACGGCAACAAACTTAATGGGTTCCAAAGACGTAGGTAGTGACAGAATCCCCAGAGATTTCTTGGGGTCGTCATCATGCGAGTTTGTACTAAACCTTACGAGATTTGGATTCCCAAACCAAATAACAGTGACTAAGTTAAGTTAAAGTTATGTATAGCTTTTAACTATCGCACTACTGGGACAAGGCCTCCATCACTGAAATCAAATCATCTCTACAATTTAAAAATATCGGCGTAAGTTAAGCACCGGAGGAGCTTGATGGCGCAGTGGTTAACGCGCCCGGTCTGCGAGTGCTGAGCTTAAGCAACTTTCGCAGCGGCCGCTCATCGGATGGGTGACCAAAAATGTATCTTCTCGATCTCCTCCGTGCTTCGGAAGGCACGTTAAACCGTTGGTCCCGGCTGCATTAGCAGTCGTTAACAACCACTAATCGGCACTGGGCCCGCGTGGTGGTTCATGGCCCGTTCTCCCTATCCATCCATAAGGAAGGCTCGTGCTCCAGCAGTGGGGACATAAATGAGCTGATGATGATGATGATGAAGCATCGAAAAGTACGAAATACACTTTGTCCAACCCGGGAATTGAACCCAGAACCTTTAGTTAGATATCGGGCCGAGTCTTTATAACTCGGCCACCTATAACTTACCAAGGAGTCAGAAATTAGGAGCCTTATCTTAACAAGAAACTAAGATTCCTATCATTATACTTAGTGTACTCGAAGTAGGTACTAATAGCTACCGTATTACATTACAGTAATTAAGTTAGTGGTTACTAACTTGACTACGTCTTTTACCACTAATTAACTCTAGTGCCTTTTAGATGGAAATGTATCTTAATAGGAAATTAGTTCGTTCGACTCGGTGGCATGGCAATATAGTACTTACAAGAAGAAACAAGAAATAAATTAAGGGATGGAACGGAATTATTTAATTATAGAGTAATAAGCTACTTAAGTTCTTTTAAATTATTGAGTTTGAGTTCATTGAGTATGACCTTTCACTGGCATTTCACAACAGAAGGCTTTATGTATCGTGTGTTAGGTAATTACGAAAGGGCAACAATGCTACCACTATTGTTATAATGGCGACAGATTTAGTTAAGGTGGTAGCTATCCAGGTGCACTTAGAACGTACCAACATACAAACCAAGTAAAATACGCACTTACCCCTTGCTGGGAATCAAACCCAGCAGGTCTGCGACCGCCGACCGGTTTCTAATTTCGGTATCCCATCTATATTTAAAGTTCAATATTTTTCAATTAATCAGCCCATTCTATTAAAATAAAATTTACCGAAAAAAAAACAGAAATTTAGTTAGTTAATAGACAAATTCTAGAAAAAGCGTAAATTCTTTTTTTATATTAGATTCACTAAACTGGCTATTTACTATGCATCAACAAATTATGCGATTTAAATAAATACATTACCGAAAGTGTTAATTAGCATTTTACTTGAATAAAGGTTGAAGGCAGTTTCATTAGACTTCACTTATCGTTGGTATCTCAAAATATAGCAATTTTTATCATGAAACCGAAATTATATTTGTATTTTTTTAAATCCTTTATTGTAAAAAAAAAAAAAAAACACAAATGTTGAAAAAATTTCCACGAGCAGATCCTTTATTGTATTTATATGTTATTGTACACTTGTGCCAAATAAACTTTTATCCATTCATTCATTCATTCATTCATTCGAATAGTGCTTATCCATGAGTTTCTCAGCTCAATTTAGTTTAACAGTACCACCTTCGGAACTTTCAATCACCGTTCCGACTTACAGAGTGACTTAGTTAAACCTCAATACAACTTGGCCGGCTTTTAACGGAAACTTCGATAATTATTCAAACCAATTGTCAAGTTTGAATTTTGATTGAAAATTAACTCACCTTTCATAAAAAACTTTGCAGGTAATTAAGAGCATACATAATATGTTAGTATAGCTACTACATAATTAAGCATTTACTGTAATTCCGAGTTCCTGATGAGATGGCACAATTTATTGTTAAGGTTCACGCAACGCAGGCGTAAAGGAAATCCAAACACATGGACTGTATAAAAGAAAGACAAAAGCAAAGTAAAAACGTTTTGAAGCAAGTAAATAAATATATAAATAAAATAAATGAATCAAAAAAAAACAATCAGCTCAACGATCGTAAAGTAATTCTTGTACACTGTGAAACAACGATAACCAGAAGCGAAGAGGAAAACAAAAGACAGTCGGCAGTTTATAGAAAAATAAAAAGTAAAACAACATGAGTTAATACCCGAACAGAGTCCAAGCTATAGCGATAAAGATAATAGTGCGCAAAATGTATACCTACGATGGTGGGGTTGTCACATGAGGATAAGATAAATGAAACAAAATACTTTATTTTATTTTGCATACTTACATTTCTTATAAATTACAAATTACTTACTCTAAATATTTTCTTTTTATTGTTTTTAGTTTTTTTTAACAGATTTAAATAAATTCTAATCTGACATAAAATCTTTTTTAAATACTGAATTGGAAAACACTCACGTGCAGGTAAAATGTACAGTCATTATACACGTGCTTTCAAAAAGAAGATTTCAGTGCCAATATATAATGTTTGCTTTAAGATCGAAATGTTCGTGAAACTACGTGAAAGAGGCAATATTTTCATATTTCTAGGATTGGTCATACGCACTGTAAAGTAATTAACCATATTTTACAGTAAACCACTCTAATTTAAATCAAGCACTACAAAACATCAAATAATTACAATATTTTACGAGTGATGACAGTTCACAACACGAAACTACGCGCGTGACACTCACTGAGATTGTCCGTGTAAACCGGTTTGTCTTCTCGCGGCGTGTACGTGAACCTGACGGTGAGAGGTCATGCACACATAACCTTTATATATAATAAAATATAACATTTTGTTTCATTTATCTTATCCTCATGTGACAACCCTACCGCAGTGTGAATAAATTTTACGCGGTATAAGAAAGCTTGGACTCTGTTGGTATTTACTCATTATTTACCAATTTACAAAAGAGTATTTATACTATTATTTTTTATTCTATGATTATGGGGTAAAATACAAAATCAGTATACTAACTCACGAATGATGTAATTATGTAGATTAATAACATAAGTATACCGGTTTCTTATAAATACCTGTGCCATTTATAAACATTATTCGTCAAAGGGATTCTGTGAAAGCATTTAGGTGGGAGCGCACAGAATTTAGTGGCGGGATGTGGTTTGTGATGTCGGTTCCACAGAAATGGCAAACAATGGACGTCCTGTCCGAAATATCGTAGTAGTAAAGTAATGGGCGCTTGTTTTTGGTAGACTTAATAACCTCTCAATTATGACCTACTTAGTATATTGTTTTTAAGACTTCAGTAATTAAGCTCTACATTTTGAAGGCTTTCTTATTTATTAAAGACTAGATGACCCGGTGAACTTCGTATCACTTACATATATTTGTGAAAAAGACAAATTTCTGGACGCAAACATTTTTTTTTAAATTTTCGTCTGTACAAACCTTGTCCTGACAATAACAAACACAAAAAATGATATTTTATGATATATTTTTTTATGATTCATATTAACCATATTGAGCTTAGCATGTTATAACAAGCGATAAAACTAAGAACCTACGGCGAAATCTTTAGTTTCCAAGTGGATGAAGTTACGAACGGTAGGTAGTTTCCTAATAAATATTTAACTACCCTCGTATCGGTTAACGTATGGCTGTACGTTTACCGGGCTGCCGATGCAAGAACCATTTTCCGACGTGAATAACCTAAAGTGTATGTTGGTTTACTTACTTCTTGTTAAAGTATTACTATAATAATATTTATTTCTAAAGTTTACGCGAACACTACACATTGAAATGAAACAACTTTCACGGATCTACTCGCGTTTATTTTAAACATTACTTTTAATTAATGTTTATCCTGACGTTTCGAACCCGTTGCAGAACATGCCCTAGAGGGGCCCAACCATTACATCAGATTTGATAAACCACAAATAGAGAATTCGGGTTCGCGGGATCCCGGCCGTTTTGTAGCTACGAAAATCCCGGAACTGTACTTGCCTAATCTCGGGATTTTCGGTATTGCCACAAACCGGTCTAGTTTGCGTTCCGTAGTCCGTTGCGCCTTGACAATAACTTTGCCTAGCTTATTTTAATAGCATATAAGTATTACATAACGATAAAAACAACCCTTAGATACGCCGTACGATACGTACTACACAGATACAGCCTGTAAAACCAGGTGGAATAGTCTTTAATTAATTAGTCTCAAATACTCGACAGAGAACAACGATTCATCCCTAGGATGATACGCGAGACTATTGAAATTAAAAACATCCTAATTTCAAAAGAGAAGATGGTTGGAATATACCATCAGCATGGGATCCCATCGTACAAAATATTGAATCCCAGCCCCAACACCATACTGCCAGACCAAAAGATACTGTAAGCTCTATGTGCGTAAAACGGAACGCACCTGATTAAATTTAAATGAGGGTATACAAGCTACTAACTAATTATGAAACGACCAACACCTCAGTCTCCCTGTGACCACGGACCTTGCAAAGGTTTCGAAACGTCAGGATAAACATTATTTAAAAGTAATTTGTAAAATAAACGCGAGTAGATCCGTAAAAGTTGTTTCATTTCAATAAATAAATAAGTAAATATTATTATCCCCTTTTAAATGAAACAACTTTTACGGATCTACTCGCGTTTATTTTACTTTACATTATTCTCCCTAATAGTCTCCCTGTGACCACGGACCCTGCAAAGGATCCGAAACGTCAGGATAAACATTAAATAATGTAAAGTAAAATAAACGCGAGTAGATCCGTAAAAGTTGTTTCATTTAAATGTGTAGTGTTCGCGTAAACTTTAGAAAACAATATTATTATCCCCTTCAATAAAGTTTGTTTGCTTGCTGAGTTTCTTGCCGGTTCTTCTCAGTACAAGGTCTCCCGCCCAGAGTAGACTTACGAACCGATAGCATAATGACATTCAAAGAGCTATTTGTAGCCTAAACTGAATAAATGATTTTGAATTTGAATTTGAATTATAAATTTAGGATTCATTTATTTTGGAAAAATGTAGAATCATTTTTTTTCCACGAGCGGGGTTGGAACCCGCACCATCTGTCTATCGTGACTCTGTATAAATATCAATTGATCTAATAATAATAATGACTAGGGCTTTCACTGAATTGCCTGATTTAAATATAGTTACCACTAGTTCTTTTTTATACGAATCTGACATTGTACGGCAAAGACGTTTTAAATACAATTTAAAAGTTTAACTATTGCAACTATTTGTTAAGTCACTAAATAAAAAAAAGGAGAAATAATAAATTGATCCACAAAAAAATAGTAGGCTAGCACCTAAAATGCTAAGTTAGCATCTAAATAGTAGTTTAGGTACTAACTTTTTATTTTTAGGTGCTAACTTAGTATTTTTGTGGGTTAGGTTAGGTTAGTTTGGTGATCGATTAAATACAACCCAAAAAAAGTAGTTTTTAAAGAAACTGCTTAAGTATAAAAACATTGCACAGAATTGAAATGACCTAATACGAACAGTTGTTTAAATAATGTAAAGTGTACTTACTTCCTATCGCGTGATAGTTCAAGTTATAATAAGTCTTAAGCGTGGAGTATCGTCGCAAGGTCAGCCTGTGCGTGCTCTCGAGCTAATAAAGAAATCATATTAAACCTACTGAGCATTGTACAACTAAGGTAGAAGGATATCTAATCATGCCACAGTATGGGCAAAGGTATTAGTAGCTTGAATGCATTTCAAATGTGTATAGTATTTAGCCAGTGAGTTTTTCGATGCATAGCCCGGGTTTGTAATCACCAACCCGCATTTGGCAAGCGTGGTGATTAAGCCAATACCCAATAATTGTAGCGATGACTTGATTTCTATGATGAAGACCTTTGTCTAGCAGTGGGCAGTATTATAGGCTATTTGTATTATAGGCTTTTTAAAAAGTGTTCCACATTATGCAGTTTTAAGTACAAATATAGGAATTTTCTTCTAAATTTGCAAAAGGACTCATTCTAGTATATCTAACAATTTAACAATTTAGCTGTGGAGGTATTGATATACATATTTATATTAAATTGTATTTGTATAATTTATAAGACATAGATAAGAAATAGTTTGCCATGTAACAATAAATAATTAAGTACACAATTATGAACCAAAAGTGTATGAGCTATCATTTAGGTGGTGTGAGTGAAATAAAACATAAAACACCGCTTGGTGTTTTATGTTTTATTTTATAACTATTTTTAGTTTTAGTTAAGTTTAGTTCTAGTCTGGGCATCTTCGGAGGACCAGCGTTGTAGCATTATTGAAGTGCTATAACACATGCTGAGAAGATGCCTTTTCAGTATCATATACCATGTATATTAAATTATGAATGTGTCGGCGGCGAGGTCGGTTTGTAGATAGGACGGTCGAGCAAACTCTGATTCGTCAATAACACAGTTCATCTTGGATCTTCAAAATACAAGCGCAGTCGTTTACCTTACAGTCACTTTAATGTTATTTTAATATCACAATGTAATAATTTAGAAACAGTTGCCCGATGCAAATGGATTTTAGAAACGAAGTGAGTTCTGCGCGTGCGTACTCTCCGACCGCTCCCGTTCAAATGTGCCCCGTCCGTTGTCGCGCCAACTGACGTTGACGTTTCGCGTACCATAGAGCATAGGCTGCGCAGACCACACTAAGTATAGACTATACTTGTCGTTTCTAAGCGATGCTAGCGCCACGTCTCCGACAAATGCTTTACTCGTTTGAATGTTGTTTTATGGTACTGAATAAATGTTTTTCTATTCTATTCTATTCTATTTACTTTCACTACTATTTTTATACTATGGCTAATGAATTTGAAAAACCCATACAAACATAAACATAGTTATACACTGCAAAGCATAATATAAGAAAAGTAACTTACGAATTAAGTTCGACCTTGGCCACAACCAACTACTTCGTCTCTACTGAGTCACCAAGGAATACGTGCTTAGAATTTCCCTACAAATAATCAGCTCTATTATTAGTTTAATGTTTGGTCGTTCGTTAAGATTAGGCCCTGAATTTCAGGGTCCTTCACTTCTTTTTTGTCGGTTGAAAAAGTTTTTTGCGAGGTCACTCTCTCCTTTTATTAAATAATGAGGAAGCCAAGCCTTCGTTTCTCCTAATGGTAAGTAAGGATTAAGCTGAAGTGGAAAGCTCAGAACTCTCAAGAACTATAACCGTTACTGTTGGAACATAGTTATGCTACAAACATTGTTTTAATAGCGATAGATTAAAATAAGATGGTGGTACCTACATATTGATATCGATACAAGAACAAGCCTTATCACTAGTCAAACAGAGTTGATAACTGAAAATCAAACCCGGGAATTCCGGATCTGAGACCGGTAGTTTAACCACAAAATCATCCATTATAAAAGAAAACTCACGTTTCATATTCGTTTATAAACGACGACCGAATGCCTAGAGCGATCATCCCAAAAAGAGGTCCTGGGTAATTCCCAGCCCCCTTAAACAAGTAGAAAAATGCTATTAGAATAGAAATGAAATAGAATCATAAGTCAACGATACGTATAAATGACGTTTATGTCAATCCCACGTTTATGTCGGCAGGCTCCGCCAGAATACCAGCGTTGTTGCAATACGCTTAGTTCGCAACAACACAAGCTGAGGCGGGGTCCTGATTGACCTATTGTTTGTTTTATGTTTTTTTTTATTATTTTATGTTTTATGTACTTGTGTGGTCAATAAATATTTCTCTCTCTCTCTCTCTCTCTATCTCTCTCTCTCTCAGTCCCGTACAATAATCATTATATTTGATTTCTATTCTATAAGCGTTTTGCCACTTGCCTAGGGAGGCTGATCAGATTGTATTTTTATATACTTACTACTCGTCTCGCGCGCGGAAGTTTTTTTGCAACTTGGTGGTTTCGTTTACAATAAACTAAATAAGATCCTTAATTTATACCCTAAATCCCGAAATGAATGTAAAAAAAGTTACCAATTGGCTCCTTCAACAAGATTATGATAGCACGGAAAGTGTAATAACCTTATAACACTCAGTCTTAATTTGTCCTCACACACACACGCTTTCACACACACTCACACACACAACACACACACATATTTAGGGTAGTCTTCTCTACTATGTAGTTAGCACTTAATCATAAGATATATGACTATAAGTATCGTACAGTAGTCCACTCCGAGGTGGCAGAGAGCCTGGTGATCTGTAACACAGGTTTTGTAAGAAACCAGGTATAGACTCCAGCTCTCACAAAGGTTATGTGAACTATACTTGTATTGAGTAGTAAGTTTAATTGTAACTACCTTTGTGGAGAAAATAAACTTTTTATTTATTTATATTTTTAAGTGTAGTTCGGGCTTGTGATTACCAACCCGCATATAGCGTCAACTTGATTTCGATAATAGAGGCTTTTGTCCAGCCATGAAACGGTAAGTTAAGGTTAAGTTGTATTTCACATAGCACATTTAAATGTGTATTATTGTTGTGTATTATCATCATCATCATCATCTCAGCCAAAAGACGTCCACTGCTGGACAAAGGCCTCCCCCAAGGATCTCCACAACGACCGGTTTTGTGCTGCTCGCATCCAGCGGCTTCCCGCGACCTTCACCAGATCGTCGGTCCACCTTGTTGGAGGCCTGCCCACACTGCGCTTTCCGGTACGCGGTCGCCACTCGAGGACTGCTCCGCCCCAGCGGCCATCAGTCCTGCGAGCAATGTGCCCTGCCCACTGCCACTTGAGCTTAGCAATTCTTCGGGCTATGTCGGTTACCTTTGTTCTTCTGCGGATCTCCTCATTTCTGATTCGATCTCGCAGAGAAACCCCGAGCATAGCCCTCTCCATTGCTCTTTGAGTGACCTTGAGCCTTCTGATAAGGCCCATAGTGAGCGACCACGTCTCAGTCCCGTATGTCATCACTAACAACACACACTGGTCAAAGACTTTCGTCTTGAGACACTGCGGTATATCGGACGAAAAGATATTTCGTAGCTTACCGAACGCTGCCCAGCCTAATTGGATTCGACGATTGACCTCTTTACTGAAGTTGGACCTACCTAGCTGGACCGTTTGTCCCAGGTAAACATAATCGTCTACAACTTCAAGGGCAGAGTCCCCAACCTTCAGAGGAGTGGGTACGACACGTGAGTTTGACATAACTTTCGTCTTCTCCATGTTCATTTTAAGACCCACTTGTTGAGAGACTCTGTTGAGGTCACCGAGCATTGTGCCGAGGTCTTCCAGGGTCTCAGCCATGACCACTATATCGTCAGCAAATCGAAGGTGAGTGATGTATACGCTGGTCCTGAAGACGGACTGACATTGTGGCGTTTTCATGTGTGTGTTTCATGTGTTTGTGTATTATAGTAGTAAATAAAATGATTGTCTATGTCTATGCCTTTATTGTAATATATATGTGTATTTGAGTATATATTGAATGAATTGAATGAATATTTATTATTATTATTTATGAATATTTTTATTTTTTATTATTATTTTGCTTTGTACTAGTGCACTGCTGCCTTTTATATTCCTTTTAGTTGTCCTATACCGCAAAGGTTGTCTGTAAGAGATCGCTTTGAGCGATAAGACCGCCTTTGCCCACCCTATTATAAAAATTTCGTTGTTTGTTTTTACTTATCTGTGTGTTTTATCTATCTATCTATCTATGTATTTAAAACGGCAAAAAAGCGGCGCCATTAAAATGATTCGTAAACAAAAGTTGTGTAATTATCATAAGGAACCGTAACACAACGCGGAATTGCTCCTTTGTAGCCTCAGGCCTCCTTTGATGTCAGCGAATTTATGCTTATAGAAGGAATGAAGAGCAACAATTCTTTTCGTTTCAATTTTGACCTTTTGTTCTGTTTCGGCGTACCTACCTTTTAAGGTTTGCGTTAGTGTCTGAAACTTCTTTCGATAAATTTTTTTTCGACTGTATTAGTGGACTACTATACTGACGTACGATTCACCTGAATTATTTTACCAGTTCGATCACGTTATTAGTGACTTGAGTTAAAGAGAGAGAGAGTTATCACAATGAGAATTTGAATGGCAGAACCTGTGTCATAAAAGGACAGCTTTCATCACAAACATAAAGTAATAAACGAAATATGTTACAAACTACTTGAAGTTAAGTAAAAAAGTACATACATGGGATAACTTCTGAGTCAAGAACAACATTGATCATAGCTAAATGCAACATTTCGGTTGCTTAGCGGAATATGTAATTAATTAATTAATCTTAATTAATGGCTTCGCATTCAGCATTTAGCCAATTTTCCTGTTTTATAGTTGTTATCTTACTTTAAATACGGTATGATTCTAGGGATGTCACACTAGAGTCGCCTAAACACTTGGGACACCCATTCTAGAATCCACTTAACTGTATGTACAATCAGTAAAAATGGTGATACAAGTCGTATATAAAACAAAACATAAATGCACGGTACAAAACATCAGTGAAATAATATACCTGGATAACAGAGCTTTGCTCGGTATTTTTTTACGGATAAAACGACGTTTTCTAAAAATGAAACCTAGCTAGATCGATTTATTGCCCCCGAAACCCCCTGCATACTAAATTTCATGAAAATTGATGAAGCCGTTTCCGAGATTCAGATTATATATATCCCTAGATATAATACAAGAATTGCTCGTTTAAAGGTATTAGATATAGGTTACGAAAGAGTTTTCTGCCACAGATAAACTCACCATTGTTTATGTCTTGTGTACCTTATGTTGTAAATATTTATGAAACACATGAGAAGGTATGAAGGATCAGACCGCACTGTGTTTTTTGAGGTATCTGTTATCCGCATATAAATGGAAACTCAGGTAGACTGCCTTAGGAGCAGTCCCTAAGGCTGCATTTCCACGCAGAGCTATGAGAGGTAGCTAAGCGGTGCTCAAAAAAACTCCACCAATAGGATAATTTATTTTTCTTTGCGGTGGAAAATGGAGTAATTCTATTGGTGGATTACTTTCTTACCTCGCAGCTACTTCGCACAGCTCTAGTGGAAATGCAGCCTAACAGAGCGGGACTGAATCTCTCGTACCATTCCCGCATACAAATCCTGTGAAAATTGATAATCATGAATCTCTTTGCTACCAACGATTTGTCTTAGATGTTTCGTTGTACAACTTCTTTTATTCTCAAATAGAAAATTATATGCGCCAAGAAATCTTCTTTTGTGGTTGAAAAATGATATCTATACTATATTAATACGTGAAGCAAAAATTTGGTACCCGTTTTTAGGAAAATTGCGCGGACGGAGGAGTATGAAATTTCGCACACTTATAGTTTATATAGAGAAGGTTATCCGAATGTTAATTTTTTTTTAAAATTATGCATAAAAAGTACATTAAATCAACAAAAACAACTTTACACACACTATTATACTATTTGACACACACGTATTGTTTGTCTTTAATGCAGCCGACATCTGTCAATGCCAACCCAAACTCACATTCTGTCTTTTTAAATTTTTCATTGCTTAGGATACAATCCGTGCAGCCTTAATAAAATTACGGTCGAATTTCGACCACTGGGCGACCACTAGTATTATTAACAGGTGTCGTGAAATGGTATATTATTAAACAGGTGTGATCAAAAACAATATGTATATAGGTCAGTGTAAACCATGTTTTCTATATTGTTTTTAAGGTCTCATGGTGTGTCTTAGTTTTTACTGAACAGCTGAGCCTTTGTAATACGTCGGGTATATACAACGTGTAACAGAAAGGAGTGGTAAAAATGAAAAGATCCAAAGGTGTCCGTTCTAGATCTTGTATGCAAAGTTATTAAAACATAATTATTAACTTTAATTTGTCATGCAATTTTAGATTAAATATTTATATTAGTGAAGTCATGCGCGTCAGGTGCCGTAAGCAAGCAGCAGTGATAATAAATGTAAGTACACAGATGTTACTAAACCACTAGGGCTGTGACTTGTTTATTTTGATGTGACGTTACAATAGAAATATTTATGATTATTTACATATAATTTAACGCAAATATTGTTGCGAACAAACTACAATTTACAGGTTCAAATCCTGCTCGTGGAAATTGTTTCAGCATTTGTTTTTTTGTGTTTCTTTCAATATTTGTAAACATATTAATATCGGATGTTGATGACGTAGTTATCGACATTGAATAGGGCTCCTTTGGCTTATAAAGTAAAAGTAGATAGCGTTGAATAATTTCGGCGAGTTGGATTGAGCCACAATAGCATAGTTGGCAGTGCACCTGACCCGGCATGTCATGGGGAGCGGGTTCGAATCCCGCTCGTGGAATTTTTTCAACACTTTGTCTTTTTTCAAATAGAAATATTTAATTAAAAATTGCATTGCATAATAAAATAAACTTAATATTTTTATCTTAGTAGCATACAAAATCTAGATCGGGTACACTTTGGATCATTTAATTTTTAGCACACCTTTCTGTTACACGTTGTATATAAAAGTTATGCATAGGAAGCCTCTAGTAAGTAATAAGAAATTAGCGTTAAGCCCCTGTTGAAAACTTTGCAGTACACACCATATTTCCTCACATTCTAATGGAAACCCAGTGTATGCCCCAATAAAGGTTAAAATCTTAACTAACTCAATATTTACTTAACACGCCACTGAGCGGAGCCGCATAATAAATGCACGAAGTGGTTTCGCGAGTCGCCTCCTCGGAAATTCATAGAACTTTAAGAGGGGGTATAAAGGTAAATCACCAATCGTAGATTTGATTTTAACACTAGAAGATAAACCACGATTTACCCGAAAAAAATATCATAGATACTACAGCATACTTGAAAGGGACTGGCTTAAGCGAAAACATAATATATTAAAATTTTATCGATAAAATAAAATCACAAACTTACGTCTACTTTTCAACTAGAATCAATTTATTTTCAATTTGACGCATATTACTGAGCCAATATTTTAACACATAATATCAAATTATATTACCGAGCGACTGTATTAGCGATTTGAAAAAAAAATGTATATTTTACGAGTAAATAAACTAAAACTAATTTGGCGCTTACGACATTCTTATTCCGTGCAGAACGCTCCAGTCTGTCGCACCTGACCCGAGGTAACAGGCATGTTTTGTTTCATCGATTAGTCGCGATCACTCTGTTGAGACGAGAGGACTGTGTTTCTGTGCTCAGGGCGCCGAGAAAATATTTCGTTAAAATAAGATATTATTATCATAATATTGTTATTATTTCTTTTCATTGGTGATGAGTAGTCTCACCTTGAAATATCGACCCTTACGCATTAACTTTAGAGCTCACTATACAATGTATTAGAAGCGCTGAAGCAATGACGGCGACGCGGGTACCGGGTATAGTATATGCAAAACAGAACGATGCTTTTGACCACTCGTATTGGTGGCAGTATGTATAGTAATTTTTTTTCACAGTACATACATAATTAAGTTGAATTAGCTATTCTGGAAGTATTGTATCATACTTCGTATATTACCGTACAAACTTGTGATTTACAATTATTTTGTATTTCAGAACTGCTGCAGCTCGTAAATGTCGTAATATCTCACAAGCCGATGAATGCTATCCGGTCAAACTCGTACGCAAAAATCTCTCATCAACTCTGTTAGTTCGTTACAGTTGTTTAATTTAAAGCTATTCGTATATTTATTTTTTATAAAAACCATAGAATGTAAACATAATATTGATTTTTTTATATGTTAACACATGAAAAGTCTGTCGTTGCTGACTGTACAATCCAGCTCGAAGATCTCGTAGATCTCGAAGAGCTCGCAGATGAAATGCCTCGCGATACCTGAAAAATGAATGTAAAAGCTTATTTCTATAAAAATGAACTTGAATTTGGTCCAGAATTATCTTTTCAAATATTTTACTAAATGTGGGTAGCACAGAAATTGGTCTAAAGTTAGTGGGGTCAAATGTGCTACCTGATTTGTATAATGGAATTACTTTACTGTGCTTCATTAGGTCAGGAAAAACACCACAGTCAATACATTCGTTAATTATGCAAGCTAAAACTGGAGCTATTGTCTCAATAACGGATTTAGTGACGTCAACGGAATTACCCCACAAATCAGCAGTCTTTTTTTTAATTAAGAGTGTTAAAAGTTTTAATTATATCTCTAAAATCAATTTTTTGAAAACTAAAATGGTTTTCTCACTAGGTTTGACATTTTCCTTTAGAACCGTTTTAGCTACAGTGGGGGACAAGTCCAAAGTCTTTGTAGTTGAAACTGGAATATCAGTAAAAAACTTCTCAAATGCCGCAGCAACATCAGCATCAGAAGTTAAGATTTGATTTTCGAAGCTCAATTTGTACTCATTGTTACGACTTTTGACATTTCCAGTTTCACTATTTATAATATTCCATGTCATTTTTATTTTGTTATCACTTAGCTTAATCTTTGAACTCAAGAATTTTGCCTTTGCTAATCGACATACTGTTTTAAATAACTTAGAATATTTTTTGACATACAATTTGAAATCTTCACTGGTGTTATAGTTGCGTTCATCATATAGCTCATAAAGTCGCTTTCTACTTTTGTGGATACCAATTGTAACCCATTCACTAAAAGTAACAGTACCACTAACCGAGATCATCTTTGGAATAAAAATTTTATTAAATTCTAAACAATATTTATAAAAGAAATCATTATAAAATTTATTTGGGTTATCATTATATTCTACATAACATATATTATCATAGAGATTGTTTTGAAGCGTTCCAGACGACCTGCAGTTTTTGGTACAACAGTGATAATCTGTTTCTTCACTTGCTGACACTGATGTGGAAGGCTGACCATTTGGCCACAATGATCAGAGTCTAGTTTATTAATAATGAGTTTAGACAGAGGTACTAGATCAGTGTATATATTATCGATACAAGTGGCCGAAGTGGCAGTTATTCTAGTCGGCTCCAAAAATAAATTATTCAAATTATATGATTGAAATAAATTTTTAATTTTGATAGAACCTGTAGACTTTTCTAACAAATTAATATTAAAATCACCGCAAACAACTATCTTTTTACCTACATTGCGGATTTTATATAATGCTTCATCCATTACTTTTTCAAAATAATCATACAATGCTGACGGAGGCCTGTATACACTTAATACAACAAGTCGCTCCAGCTCCACACAAGCTATTTCTATTGTTTGCTCAACCGAGAGGCTCATTATGTCTTTTCTTTCCTTTAATTTTAACTTCTTATCAACTATAATTAAGGAGCCACCATGAATTGAATTTACTCGACTGAACGAACTACCTACCAAATGATTATTAAAATTGAACATGAACTGATGATCTTTAAGCCAGTGTTCAGTAATACACAGAATATCAACTTTATTATCGTTCATGAACAATGCAATCTCTGGATCTTTGCCCATCATTCCTTGAATGTTCTGGTGAACCATACTGATTGACTGAACATTTTTAATAAATGTAGGTTGAGACGGGCTTTTCTTAGAATTAATTACACATTTATTTAAAATATTACCAAACATTTTGCAAGAGAATTCCTCTTTTGTCTTATGATTTAATTTAAAATCGTCATTAAAGAAAAGCTTTGTAAAAAAGCTTATTATAAAGTGTCTGATTACATTCAAGACAAAACAGCATGGGTTAAAAATGCTTCAATCACCCCAACAGGTATTTCTAATTTAAAATATTGTTAAGTAATTTTAAACTTGTATAACTTGATAACGGCATATAATTTTGTAAATGTCGTTACTTATATTAAAACTGTAGAGTTTCTTGCGCCCATTCTTCTACACAACTAAAAAATAGACGTCCTGAATGGGTAGTAGGTAAAAAAAATGTTTGGACGATTCAAAAGTACTTTTCTAAAGTTTATTTGAATACAAAATATTTGACACTTTGACTTTGACTTTGATTACAGAAAGTCTGTTTATCTTAAGTGTAAACAATATTTTAGTTATTTTTACCATTAAAAAAACAATAAAATTTTTCATTAAATTTCAATAGTAAGTCCTATAAAGATTGTTACATTTTAAGACAAGTTAGAATGAACAGACCTTAAATACATAATTTAATGCAAAAATGTTTTTAACTTACCTTCTTTCTGTCTGTTCTTTGCAGTACAGGTACAAGCCAGGGAACGAATTCTGAAAAAAAAATGTAAACCTATGAATCTATGTAAATAAAGCGATATTTTTGTAATAAAATTAGACTTCTTTTTTTTACATTGTCGACACTCTTTGAAGAAGAGATATAACAGTAAGAGCACTTACACACGAGCAGCACTTTGGTATCAATAGAGGTAACTGTAGCGTCGGATGGTAGGCCTTTGACCTTTAACGTGTCGACAGCAACCGCTGACTGTTGCAGTTACTTCTGTCGATAGCAAAGTGCGACTGGAAGGGATAATATAATCTACATGATACAAAAAATAATCTACATAATACAAAAATGCTTAAAGATTTCATGGCACCTACGCCTTTATAAAATAAAACAATATTAAATATTTAAAGTAGCAATATATAATAAAAATATATGATATCATTACTTACCTTTGCGTATTATTTACCACCAGCAAAGAGTATTTTAGTGTTTCGAAGTACAGCTAGGTGATCCGACTCGCACTTAGCCGGTTTTTATCTGATTATTTTAGGTATACTGTGCGCGATCGCACTAAACACGAGTACACACGAGGGAGCGACCTGCCAATCTGTTGCGTTGGCCGCCACGCCGTACGCACGGACGAAAGCGGGGCGTGAAAGGGGCGCGGGTGGAATCTGTTTTTTTTCTAGGTTTATACGCCCTCTTAAAAGCGGAAAATGTGCTTCCAAGTTTCAGTCTTGTGAATATAAAGTTAACGTTTAACCTCGTAATTATGCCACTAGTTAATGGAGACGCTGAAAAATGTTTAAGCTGGTAATCTTCGTAGTGCAGTTAGCAAGAAGATTTAGTTATTTATGTTAATTCAACTTCCAATTAACAATTTATTATCAATGTTTAACTGACCGAACGAAGTGTATCATCGTAACGTAATATGGTCGGTGCGAACATTCGCATAGGAGCTCTATAGTGCAGTGGTTGACGCGCTCGGTTAGCGAATGCTGAGGTTAAGAAACTTTTGCAAAAGCCAGTCATCGGATGGGTGATCAAAAATTTATCATCTCGAGCTCCTCCGTGCTTCGGAAGGCACGTAAAGCCGTTGGTCCCGGCCGCATTAGCAGTCGTTAACAACCACCAATCCGCACTGGGCCTGCGTGGTGGTTTATAGCCCGTTCTCCCTATCCATCTATAGGGAAGGCTCGTGCCCCAACATAAGATGCGCTGAACGCCTCGGTGATTTTTATAGGCCTTAAGTTAATTTTCTAGGTTGGACAAAGTGTGTTTTGGTTATTTCGATGCCTAGGCTGGGTTTGTATTCACCAACCTGCATTTAGGAAGCGTGGTGATTAACCGCTTATATACGACGAAAGTTGATCAGTGCCCTAAACAATTAAAATTCTATTGTGTCTGTATTCACAGCAGACGACAGATTAAGCCATATCCATCAATTGTAGTGAAAATTTGTTTTAGTGAAAGAGCATCGGCCGTTTTGAAAATCAAACTTGTTTATTATTTACACCACTTTAGTGTTAGTATTTTATAAAAGTTGTGTGATTTAATATTATTATCTATATATTAATACGTGAAGCAAAAACTTTGTACCCCTTTTTACGAAAATTGCGCGGACGGAGGAGTATGAAATTTCGCACACTTATAGTTTATATAAAGAAGGATTGCAGAATGTTAATATTTTTTATAATTATGCATAAAAATATATTAAATCAATAAAACAAACATTACACACACTACCATGTATTTAACACCCACGCATACCTAAGTACTCTATTCAAAAATTTCAAAAATCTAAGAGGAGCGGCCGAAACCTGTCAATGCCAATCCAAACTCACTTCTATCTTTTTTAATTTTTCATTGCTTAGGATACAATGCGTGCAGCCTTAATAAAATTACGCTCTAATTTCGAACACTTTGCGACCACTAGTCAGAATAAAGGTCCATTTTAATCCCTACCATTGACAACAATGTTTATGTGATCACAGTAGGATCTGAAACCGTCTCGAAAACGCTAAATTACGTTGAAATGTTCTATCAAAATTCCACTTTTACCATTGGCATTGTCCCAAGCAGTTTTCGCTGAACGTTTCCTATCAGCTCTATTCATTATTTTCTTTCTTATATCCGATAGCAAATTACTTGACCTTTTATTTGTGTTCCCTTACTGGAGTGAGATATTTTCCGGCCGTAGCGCTTTTTATTAAGTGATTTATCGCAACCTATTTCACGGGTGGATCCTGTGTCGTGGTGTCAAAGAACCTTGCACTATTGGGATTACGATTCGGATGAAATCTGTGAAAGCTTTCTCTTGTTTTAGTTTGTGAATCAGTTGTGAACTGACTTTATTTAGAGGTTAAATCACCGATTTCATACTTATAAGTCCCGGGTTAGATTTTCAGTGGGGGGATATATTATATTGTACTCATTTTGTTGATGGCTTGATTTATGTCCACCTGGCTGTCTACCACTGTTTTATCTAAGACAGCCGTCATAAAAACAATGTTAGTTTTATTATTTTGTTCCTACAGTTAGATATGAGATAGATACTTTCTTTAGTAAGGTGTGCTTTCATCTTCGGCGTTATCGTCACGTCATTAGTTTAGTAGCATTGACATTTTAGTTGAAGTGGAAGGTATTGCAACGCGTTTGTAACTTGTACGAGTACGGAAAGCATGAAGTACTCCTAGTCCTAGTACTAGTAATAACCTTATGTTGTCACACTGCTGGTCAAGTGCCTTCATCATAGAAATCAAATCTTCGCTACAATTTATGGGTATGGACTTATTACTATACCAAGGAAATTTCACAAATACATCTACTAGTCTCTTCTACCGCTATACCGTGGCGAGTGTTCTGAAGAACTCTTTGACCTCATCTCACCTTCTCTCTTCCTCCATAGGAGTACGAGTGCTGCTTTTCGGAGTCACCGCTGTATTACGCTGTATTACCAAGTTGGCACAGTAGATGCCAATCAAATAATACTAACATAGTTATTAAGTTATTTTATATACTAACAAAAAATTGATTTTTAATTTTTTATGTATGTTAGTCTGTGAGGTATTTATTATATGGGCCGCTCTGTATTTTTACCATCTTTTACATTGTTTGTTGCCTGAAATAAAGATTTATTATTATATTATTATTATTGTCTCAAACATTCTATCGTGCAGAAAGAAATTTGGTGACATATTTTTTGTCGCACTTCTATAAAATAAAATAAATAAATAAATAAATATAAATGCGTCCCACACTCACACCAATTAACTAGCCCCAAGAAAAGCTTCCTTAAGAAACTCGTTAGATGGTTAACTAGACAACGGATAAACATACTTAATATACTTAAATACATACTTATTATACATAGGAAACACCCAGACCCGAAACAATTTAGAAAAACAGGTATTACTAAATTGATCCGACCGGGGATCGAACCCGGGACCTCAGAGATGGCGACACCATGAAAACCGGTGTGCAAGCCACTCGACCAAGGAGGTCGTCCAAATAGATAGCATACCAGCGTTTTCCCTCCTTCCTATGACATGGGGTCCTTCAAACGAGGCGTGCAGAGGCACCTTGTGGGCACCGGCATGGTGAGGGAAACTGATGCAGCGTTGTTTTCACGCTGCACCAGATGTCTGCACGTGTGGACTCCATTTCCCATTTCCACTCAACATCAGGTGGAGTCCCTTGCCGTGCACTATAAAAATATGAGACGTTCTAACGTTCGTCATAACATCTTCTAATGGCGTATATTGAGTGATAATCAATTAGTCGATATACAGTCACTCAAACCCAAGCGGCTCCAAGTTTATGTGAGTTTTACCACCGGCCGGCCACTCCCAACCCTCTCAGCTTTTATTACCAACCTCAATTGGTACCTACATGTATTTGCTCTAGTTGAATAGAAATTGCGCTGTTACGCTATTTGGACACTATAGTAGTAGAGAGGTTAGATAGACTGTGGTAGTAATATGTAAGCTTGTACAAGCCTATTTTTTTCAGAGAAAATGCGTTCTGCTTACCTTTGCGTTCGAGGAAACACGACAGTATATGGGACTCCCACTTCCCCAAGATGATGTATGGGGGGAAGGTTTACCCACTAAAAACTAAGGGAGGTGTCTTGCTGGTCATAAAAAGGGAGCAAGCTATGCCACCATCATATTATGTTTCCACTGTAGGGGCCTTCCCTATGGATGGATAAAGAGAACGAGTTTTAAACCACCACGTAGCCCCAGTGCGCATTGGTGGTCGTTAGCGACTGCTTATGTAGCTGCAACATTAGTTGCAAGACATGTCTTTACATGCTTTCCGAAGCGCGGAGGAGCTCGGTATGATTCACTGGTCACCAATCCGATCAGAGTTTGCGAAAGTAGGTTAACCTTAGCAAACGTAAGCTGAGCGTGTTAACCACTGCGCCATAATACTCCTAGCTAAGCTATATAAGCTTATATTATAAAAAATATATAAGTAAATATATATATATATTTTTTTTTTATAAATACCTCACTCACAGTTTAAAATTAAAAGTAATTTTCATGTTTATTACAATACAATACTATTTACTTTCTTTGACTAAAGTTTCCATATCAACATAATAATAATTTGCATTAAAAGAAACAATAGAAAACTACATAGTTTAACAAACCAAAATATACGCTTAATATGATAACCAAAAATATATATTAAAACCATAAAGAATATAATCTAAATCTTTAGGTAAAGTTGTTATAGGTATGATTTACCATAAAATATACTTATATCTCCGGATGCCAACAATTTACATTTAAAATAAACCCAAGTACTTATAAAATTATAAAACGAATCGAATACAGTTCCTACCAAACCTGTTTTTATCTATATAATTAAATACATTTTGATACTAATTAATTTTAAAATTTTTTGAATCAACATTAAAATTATATATTATAAGTAATTAAGTAGGTACTTATATTACAATGAGACATAATGTCCAAAAAATTTTTCACAGAACATACATAACAAACATATAAAATAACTAAAAATATGAAACAAAACTGAAGTCTATCTTGTTCTTTCTATTTTTCGGCTTACTATTTCTTTACATTGCTACTAAACTAACTAACTACTAAACTACTACAAACTATTCTTTATTTTTAACAACCTAATATTTTCTTAAATTAAAAGTTAACCAATTGTCTTAATAATATAATAGAAAAAATATCATTGTTTATTTAATAATAATTAGTAAACAAAAATTAATAAATTTCTTTATTGCTCAATATTAATACTGAAAAACGTAAATTCTATTATTGGCTACACTAGGAGACCTGAATTGTAGACAGTTTTATTTTTTTACCCAGTTGTTGACGATTTTCAAAACACTTAATAAAAACTCCTATTCCGACGTCTTTCATTTTCTAATATAAATAACACGGAGCTTTATAATTCTCCTAGCATTTCACCTAATAAGTAATGTGTTTAAAAAAAAACCCCTTAATATTTCACAATAGTCCTTTACTTTTTATTAATTTATTTTAATGTCATACCTACATAATGCTTCTACTTGACGTACTTGTGTATTTTAGAGAACTCTCATTTTACTCGTAGTTTTCATTTTCGTAATTTTATAGTTTGGTAAGGTACCTTACATTTTGCACTCATATTATTCTCTTTACATTACATCGTGTGCACACTTTTATTCATCTCGTAGGTACTATATTTTATTTCTTTCATAGACTAGTCATCACATTATCATTCATCGGTACACCTTTTCATAATTATAATATAATATATATTATTTATTAGGTACTTTTTATTATTATTTGGGGCGGCCGCTCCCTTTTATTTATTTATTTTGGTACATTTACATAAAGTCGACTTTTATTTTATTATTTATTAATATTTTAAAACAGTGCATCTTAGTGCCTGTTTGGGTTGTGCGCACAACTCATTTATTTTGGGGGTCATGGTTTAAGCCTCTATTGGACTCCAACTTATCTCACAGAGAAATTTTATTTACACCATGATCGAATGGAAGGATCTGAACCTCCATGTACCATTTTTATAGGGTCATAAATTAAGACATCTTTTGGTCTCCAACAGTTTTCAAAGAGGAATCTCGTTCACATCTAGATAAACCTGAAGGACCTGATCCCTATAGTACCTTTTAATGTGTACCGTATCATCTTTCATTTATCTCTTTCATTTATTTATATGTCCATTTCTTTCATAACCATTTACATAACAACAATCCAAAATAAGAAAAATTAGGTAAATAAGATTTTTCAATGCTTTTGGGTGATCAGTCCAATCGCATTTCATCCTCAAGAACCTAATTAATCACAAACTCTTTTATCCTTAAAACATTCCATACCTTACTTATACATTCCAAAACTGTCCTATCTGTACCTAATTGTCAACATATTGTTACAAAAAGATTTTTAATACAGATTGTGTAGGCAATACACCTACTTCCTATCTTTATCTTATTTTTCTCGTCCTTGTATCTTCTGAATACTAGCCTAGATACTTATTTTACTCTAAATTGGTCTACTTCCTCCTAATATTCCAATAAATTATTCTCTTATAATCCGTTTTAGATAAACAACTTATTTGTCTTTGCCTTAAAACTCATAACAATCGGGGGCAACCCGGGTGGCATTGTTTATGAAATCACTCCGAGTTAGTATAGACACCTCTCTCGCTACATCCATATTTAGCGATGATACCTTTATCTATCGTCTTGCGCGGTCATACCGCCGTTGGTACAGGAATGTGATAACAATCCTTATTTATTAGTCGTGTAAATTAATAACTGATGGCATCCAAACATAATCTATAATAATCCGAAATATTTAGCACTCTGTTTGAACCACGGAGCAAAAGTTTTTTTTAGTGTTTTCAAAAGTTTTTTTTTTTTTTTTGAACTAATGACCAGAAACCAGAATCAATCAAATCAATGTTTATAAACTATGTCTCATATTTATAATTTAAATCAAACTAATTTTGACCTAAGTACGTCATGTTCTGTTTAAATGTCAAAAAAATTAAAACGATTATCTTTCTCGATAGTCTACATAAACAAATACTAAAAAAAAACCTTTTTATTTATTAATATAATTTAAATACAAGACAAGCTAACTAATCAATGCAATGTACCTAATTAACCTAATTGAATTGTATAGATCACCTCAAATAATTAAAAGTTTTTTAATGCAGAGCAGTGAATGAAACTCTACTTTTTTCCATCAGAAATTGCTAGCAAAATATTGTATTTATTAATTTATTTTATTTAAGTACTTAGTTTTTAATAAATTTATCGGATAAGTACTATTTAATCTAGTTGATACCTTTACTACTAAAATGTAATGCTATGTGCGCTTGCATTAACGTGTACAAATACTTTTTATTAAGTATTACTATTTAAAACACAAATCTAAATAAAATTTCTTATAAAAGTTACGTATGAAATAGTCGTCTATTGTTGTTTTACAATAATGTGTTTACAGCATAAGAACCAATAATTCTCATGGTCTTCTGCAATAATTTTACTATAAATGCGTACAACATTTTAAATTTAACTTGGTTTTCAATTGCTATCTTGTGATTCGGCTTAAGCTTATGCTTCCGAAGTATTAAAATGAAATGTTTACTAATGATTACCTGGAACAAGATTGTTGTATTTTTGTTGTAACATTGTTATTGTAACGTTCTGCAGCATTTGCAACGTGTAAAGTTCGAGCGCGTTACGCTGACTTGACTGAACACAAAACCAACTTACAACATTGTGTGGTCTTTGTCTGAATACTAAGAACTCGTGCATGATTTGAATGATTTAGAATTACTAAAATTTTTACTAACACTTCTTTTTATATTTTACAAAAAATATCCCAATTATGCAACAAACTTCTTTTACCAATATTCAACACTATAACAAAACATGAATGTTTAATCTTTTAACAAATTACTACGTAAATTAAGCCAAAAATAACGAACGTTCAAGCAGTAATTTAACTACACTTAATTTTTACTTTACTTTCGATTTAAATAATTTAGAATAAACTGTTTATTACAATATGACATGAAGCGAGAAATGCTAATTAATAAACTTTTATAATTACTAAGTAGATACGGCCATTGTCAACTTTTGATTAAAAAGAAAACTGTATTACTGGATGAACTGGATAACTGTAACATCTTTTCGATTAACAGAAATAGGTTAAAACAAAATACGTTATGTAATTGAAAACTATTTGTAACAGTAATTTTCGTTTTTAAATTATACTTGTACAATTCACATTATTGGTACTTACTTAGTTCTGAAGACGTGGCTAAAAAAATATTATCAGCAACATAATTACACTGTAAATAAGATAGGTTACAACAATAAAGAACTTTTGCTTCTAAGTAAATAAATAACTAAGTCAATTATACTCTCTTAATCTCTCACAGTTAAATTAATACTATGTGTAGCAATAGCAAACAATTAAAATCTTTAGGTACCTAACCTTGAAATACAAAGCAATAAAAAAAATCTCAAGAAATAAAATCAATAAAAGTACAATTATTTTCTCTGACCTTTTTAATTAAAGTTATTCTCTATAATATTACTTTCTTTATCATTCTGAATGATTTAACCTTCGTTAGTTTACATTTGGTATTTTAGAACCTTTTATACCACTTTAAAACATTCAAATTGAAATCTTTTAATGTGCTTATAGTGCCACCATTATTTAAAGTCACAAAATATCAATTTATCGTCATATCGTCAACAAGTGTTAAACATATAGGGTGCTTAGTATTCTATCGATTACATTTTATTTTATTTGATAGCTAATATCAAAAACGCACAACACAAAACTTCCAATGTAAAACATACAATAAGATAATTAGATTGATATATTTAGAAGTTAAATACTAGAGACAGATACGTGTCTGCGAAACTATATAGTAATAAAAGGAAAATAAGTCACATTAAAATTTAATAAATTTAGCATTAGAGATCTCTAATAATCATTATAAAAAATAATCTAATAATCATAAAACATTATCGTGAGCTGTAAGTACTAAATAAATTCTTCTACAACCAAATTGTTAAGTGCTTTTACTCAATTAATTCAATTAAACAATACTTAATTTGAAAAAAAAAAACATTTACAAATAAAATGTTACTTTATTATTCGTGTTATAAAAAAACTTACTACATTACCAATGAATTTAAATAAGTACATTTTGGAATAGTTACTTTTATATTATTCAAGTTATAAAACTGTTACGCAAAATAATATGTGGAATTAAATTTTTAAATAGAAATATTTTCGGAAAACTGGCCTGATTCACGCGGCTGGTCCACATCAGACTCCTGCTTCACCCAGCACCCAGCAATTTCTTTCACCATCTCGTCTGACATCTCTCGGCAGTCATCTCTCGACAGCAGCAGCCCCAAATCGTTCTCTTTGTTTTCAATCAATTTACAGGAACTTAGTATTGTAGTCTTCTTATACTTTTACTAGTTTACCTCTTCATTATAATATTTAGAAAATCTTGATATTTCCGAAGCAGTCCGAAGCACTCACATAGATAATTTTTAAATAGATAATTTATTTAGTCAGCTTCCACATAGCTCATCGTTCATTATTATTATTATTATATAAAAAAAATATTGTCTTTTATTTTATTTTGTCACCATTGTCTCTTTTTTTTTTACCATATTACATTGTTCTTATTAATTTAACTAGTCACATTTTAACTTTAGAATTTTAAAAAACCATCTGGCCCAGCGCCGCCAATAGGCAGCACTGGCAGGGTCGCCATGCAATGTGGGGACCGGGAGAAGCGTTGAGTGAAACGACTGTAGTGCCTTAAGTATGATTTAATACTGGTTCATCAATTAGCTATGACATGTAATGCAAAGGTGCGGTGAGTCATACACTACAATCTATATAAATGACTTGCCCAATGCTTTAACTCAGCCTATGATATTATTTGCTGATGACAGCACTGTAACATTAAAATGTAATGATCCTAGCACTTACGAATCTGACGTAAATAAAGCATTAAAATCTATAATTTCATGGCTTGAAAATAATAATTTAAGAATCAATTTAAAAAAAACTGTAATTATGCATTTTAACCAGAGAATACAGGATCCAATCGACATTAATTTAAATTTTCGAAGTAATGCCATACAGCAGGTTGATACCGCTAAATTTTTAGGTCTGCAGATAGACAAAAAATTAAATTGGAAAAAATAGAGGAATTAAGTAAAAGAACTTGCAGCTTGGCCTATGCTGTTACCTCAACTGTTAATATCGATACACTACTTACAGCGTACTACGGTACAGTAGAATCTGTACTCAGATATGGTATTATCTTCTGGGGCAATTCGACAGACAAGGAAAAAATTTTTAAAATGCAAAAGCGATGTTTACGATCTATGTTTAAAATACATATAACTGATAGTTGCAGACCATTATTTCTGAAATATAAAATTCTTACACTTCCGTCAATTTACATACTCGAAGTAGCAATATTTGTTAGAAAAAATTCCCACCTATTTCCACGTCTGTGTGACAAGGTGGTTAGAAACAGACGAGATAACAATAGGTTGTGTTTACACCTATCTAAAACAGCATTACTGCGAAAGAGTGTAGTCTGCATGGCTCCTATAATTTATAATAAAATACCTAAAAATTTGAAGGAACTAAATACTAACTTATTTAAAATTAAACTTAAAAAGTTATTGGTGGAGAAATGTTACTACAGTGTTGAGGAATTCCTAAATGATAAATTTATATAATATTTTAAATGTAATTTTAGTGTAGTTCTTAATGTATTTTAATATTACTTTCAATGTAATTTTTAATGTAATCAAATTAATTATACAAGATGCATGCCACCTTCTCAATTTTTGCACACCTTCAATGGTAAAACATGTTGAGTCACACCCCCATTTTGTCACCCTAATTGTACACATGTTTATGCAAATAAATGTTTATTATTATTATTATTATTATTATTATTATTATATAAATATTAATCACGCCGACAATGTGGTAAAGTAAAATTTTGAAAAAAATTTTTTTTGGTTACCTCCCCTACACGTAAAGTGGGGATGTAATTTTTTTTCTTGTCTACTCCATAGTGTGGGGTGTCGTTGGATAGTTAGTTGTATATATGACGAAGTTAAAAGGAAAACTATCACAGCTAAATAGGCTTGTCAAGTTTACGAGTAACAGTTGACCAACAAATAAAAATTCCTCCTACGTTTAAGTATATTATCTATATATATCCAGATGCAGGAAAGCGAGTAAAGTAGAATTCTGCCTCGCCAGCAGTCCTCACCTTGCCCACAAGTTGCTTCTTTACACCTTGTCGTAAGAAGGAGGAAATACGTGTGCTGGGAAGGAATTTCATTCTTTAGTGATGCGATAAAGAATTGATTCACAAAATTTTGTGTTCTGTGAATCATTTCGATGATGCACGAAAAGTCCATGGGATAGATAACTATTATATAAAATACTTCATTGCTTTTGAATCAACTTAGTTTTGTGCATATTTTTCTCAATACGACTTTGCTCTGTAATTTTACTAAATCTTTCAAAACGCACTTCAAGAAGATGAAATATTCTACCAGCACACGTTTTCGCCCCTACCTATGATATGGGGTCCTTCAAACGAGGCGTAAAGAGGCATCTTGTGGGCCGGCAGAGTGAGGGTAACTGATGCTGCGTTGTTTTCACGCTGCACCAGTTGTCGTCGCATCTGGATTCCATATTCACTTAACATCAGGTAAAATGGAGTCATTTGCTGTGCTATATATAAAAAACATGAAATTAAAATAAAATCAATCGGTCGTTCATTAAATATATACTTTGAGAGCTTAGTGGAGGACAAAGTAAATTTAATAAAGCATTCGTCCTATTCCAAAAAATCTCCCCCTGCGCCCACAAACTTAATTAAACGCTAGAGAATCACATCAACATGCCTTTTATGGTATTAAGTAGGGTTGTCGATTCGTTAAAAATAGTTTTGTGAAACGACACGAAAAAATTATCTTCGGTATTTTTTGTAACTACATTTTATATAAGAGATTTTTTTTTGGTATTTCATTGAATGGGCACTTTATTCGATTCACAGATTTACAAGATTCATCTAAAAAAATGTTTCTTATATTAATATGCACTTTTCCCGCTAATCTCTAAATGTTAACCAACATAAAATAATACTATTTACATACCATGTCCATATTTGGGTCACCAAACTTTGTCTCTGTGCAAAGTTTCAAGTTCATCCGTAAAGTAGTTTCCCAGAAAATATATGAGTGATCCATAAAAGTTCCGTTTCCTCATCGGTTGGTACGGAACCCCCAAAATGATGATCTATTATATGACAAAAGACGATCTACACTAATAAAAATCGAATTGGGACAAGAGCAAGAGGGTAATAGAAAGTATAAATTTAAAAGTTCGTGTATTTTTGCTGAGCTAGCATAAGCTTGTCAAAAGGTATAGTAGATTGAATTAATATTTTATTATTCAAGTATTTGAAAACATTAAAACGGCACCACTGTTCATAATTAGAATTGTAATAATCGCTGCAACAAATGCATATACGCAAAACAATCGAATTACAGAATACGCTTTAACCCTAAGGGCACAGCATGTTCAAATTTTTCATTGGTTCATTGGTTTTCGACCTTATGTCAATTTTATAAAGTTCAAAATATGGTGGCATTATATATGCCACTGCCTTATAAAAGGAAAGTTAAAGTTTCTAAGGTAGTGTGATCAAAGTTAAAATGATATTACCGCCATCAGACGATAAAGAAATAGTACCTATGAAGTATTAAGTTGCACACGATTCACACTGTATGAGCATGGGCAAAGCGTCTTCAACTCTTGTCACGCGTTGACAAGGTATATTTCTGCTTGCATCTAACACCAGGGTTTATTATTTAAATGTTATCCAGTTGGCTTAATTTGTGGTATGAGCGATTACTCTATTATCTTTATATATATAAATCTTCTGTGCGTGTGTATGTTATTGAACTCCTTCTAAACAGCTGTTTGTGTTGAAGTGGATTCGAGAATGGTTTAGATTTATAATTGGATATCCATCATGAGATACGGGTGTTCTTAAGCGGACGAATGGTTTGTTTGTTTTGTTGTCATGGAAACAGACTGTCAAAGCGGTACGAAGTCCGCCGGTCAGCTAGTTATCTATACTAATATTATAAAGAGGAAACCTTTGTATTTTTGTATGTATGTATGTTTGCAACCAATAAACTCGAAAACTACTAAACCGATTTAAAAAATTCTTTCGCCATTAGAATGCTACATTAGCACTGAGTAACATAGGCTATATTAAAAAAAAAGAAAAAAATGCGGTACGAAGTCTGCCCGGTCAGCTAGTTATATATAAAGTCATATCATTTGACGCATGGCAACCCTTGTAGAGGTTTTCAGAACCAGGCGTCGTTCTCGTTAATCGCCTTTTACGAGCATGGTGTGAATAGCATCTCGGGCAAGCGTGTTATCCATGTAGGAACATTTAATTACATTTTTCGTTCTAAGCATCGGATCGTTTAACCGTTTGCTCTCTCGGTTTGGTTGGTCATAAGATTTGTGCTAAGTCGGCCTGGTTAGTAGGGTAAAGCCACCAAAAAGTATGCAATACCAAAGAAAGAGTAAATGTATAATTGGCAGCATACACAGATAAAAACAATAACAAAAAATAACTGACAGACAAGTTTCTAACCGATATAGTATTATTCGTACTGCGTACTCTTTGGTAGAGCGTACTCTTTAGTGCTTTTACCGTATCCACCACCAGAGAACATCATAAGTTTGTTTTACAATAATACTACTATAGGGTAAAAATTTGGGAAAGCGATAAAGTTATGAGTACAGTGCAGCATTAGAGAATTACCCCAATTCCATGAGTTAGAGGAAAGATAGTCAGATCCACAAGGATCCAGATAAGAAATTACATACATTTCTCAAAGGGTTCAGGATTCCGGATGAAGTGTGCCTTGATCAATTATAATCAAGTGGCATGATGGCCAGGCATATTCCAGTTGTGGAGAAAGAAGTGAAAATTGAAGACAGGTACAACCAAGTCCTCAAGTAATAACAAGTGTTATTAGAATAAGTTGTTAACTCCAAAGTTACAAGAAAGCTGAAGAGTTTTGGAGATTTCAAGATCTCCAGAACGTCGAAGTTGGTTGGCAGCTACTTCATGACAAACGAAAAACTTTTAATTGGGGCAAGACTACGAAATTTCAGCAGTCAAGTTGTAGTTGACATTTTTAAACTCTTATGATGATGTATAGGATTTGTAAGAGTCGTTAATTTAAGTTACACTTATAGACATGTCAAATGCAGCCGGGACAAACGGCTTTACGTGTCATCCAAAGCACGGTGGAGCTCGCGGTGATATTTTTTTGGTTAAAAATAGACGGAGCGCGTTTACTACTGCGCCATAGAGCTCTTTTGAGTTTTTTTTAAATTTTGTATTATATGATATAAACAAAAACAAACAAAACATATAGTGAGACACAAAACAACATAAATATTAAAATAAATAAACACTTCTGACAGTTTTGATTATGCTTTGCGCAATTGAATATTTTTTCTAAGCGCAAATGCACGGAATGTTTTTACTGAAGCAGTTAACAATGATTCTTGATATAATGAAATGTACAATTATTGTTTTTTTTTATGTACGAAGGAACGTAGATACTAGTAAGTATATAAGTATATTATACAAATATTTTGAAAACAGATGAATTATTGTTCTATCTAATTCGCAATCGAAAATTAATCGGAAAATTATTTTGTGATGATTTTGCTTAATGGGGGACCATTTTAATACGGCTTGTTTAAAATTGATCATAACATATTTATTTCATTCTTTCATACTTTTGAAGCGGAAAGAACCATTGCTGGCAGCACATCGTTTTGTCAGATCAAATGGGCGCGATAATTTGCAATTTCCTACGAAATTGCCTCGTCGTCAACTCTGTAAGTTGTGGTTCCGTTGTAAAACCGAAATAGGGATGCTATTTACAGGCGCTTGATTCTATTCCACAGGTTTGTACGGACGCCTGTATACTCGAATCAAACATACCAAAACTGTCTTCAATTAATATTCAACTATATTACATATTCGTAAAGTTGAAAGTCTATTGAGGAAGTTTCACAGTTTGTAGTAGTGTGTACAAGCTTGTTAGTAGTGAAGGCATCTTCCGGGTCAATTATTCAGGAAGATGTGATATAAAGCTTAAGGCGAAGGGTAAGGCACACTAGCGCCGCTAATGGATTTAATTTGATAACTGCTAAACTGGACTTCTTTCCAAACATTCCGGACCTTCCGACACTAGGCAAACATCTATTATTTAATAATTGTGCACTACTTTTAGGTTTGTTTTTGTATTCATTCGCTAACACCAACAGTGGCCATTGTTTGTGAATAAATGCGATAGCCCGTTTTGTGAATAAACCACGCAACAAAAAGTAGTGCACAATTATTAAATAAATACTATGGATGCTTTCCTGTCGTCGGACGGTACGCAATGTTTAAAAAAAGATCCGGTCTGTTAGTAATTGTCAAATTATCAATTGGTGGCGCTAGTGTGCCTTACCATTCGCCTTAAGGGAGTGCAGCGCGGAATTTGAAAATTTTCGTGTTTTTAAGTCATTGTTGCTAGGCGCTGAATAGGTTTTATACATTAAAAGGACTAGTGTAGGTTAGCTTGATCCTTTCACAAGGTCATGGTTGTCTTGGAATTTGAAACAAATACCCAGAAACTGCATAAACATTACGTAAAATAATGATATCTAAAAACTTTTTTCTTCAGAAACTTTGTAAATATAGCCCAAATGAAACAATGATCCGACATCAAAATGTTTGCATTGATATTCCGCAGGTCACAGTTGTCTTATTTTTCCATTAAAAAACATGAATATTAAAAATATTAAGACTTTTCTTATATTTTAACCAAACGCCTATGATTTTACGAAAGTAAACATTGCTCTAATTAAATCACCAGCCTACTCTGTACAGATATTAGTGTGCGTGCGTATTCGTAGTCGTGCGCCGTTGTCACACCACTGCCACGCGCCGCTCGCTCGCTATCATAAAGAAACTTGAAACTCGCAGTTTTGCGTCCGCGCTGCACCCCCTTAAGCGTTTATTGTTTTCTTAATTATATGGACAACTAGCGGCCCGCTCGCGACTTCGTCCGCTTGAGTACTGGGTCCAATTCTATGCATGTATTATACATATAAACCTTTCTCTTGAATCACTCTATCTATTAAAAAAAAACCGCATCAAAATCCGTTGCGTTTTAAAGATCTAAGCATACATACATACATAGGGACAGACAGACAGCGGGAAGCGACTTTGTTTTATACTATGTAGTGATGACAAAGATATGCTATACAGGGTGTCTGGTAATACCTGTATAATCCCGAATATGGCAGATAGCGTACCGTTCATGGAACCCTGGAAAGTTATTAGCACAACTGAAAAGCATCACATGGCCCAGATATTGAGGTTCTTTGTTACTAAGCAAAACTGATTATGATTGATATAAGTAATTAGCCTGTACTGTCAGGCAAAGGCTTCCATGATTGAAATTTAATCATCGCTACAATTGATGGGTTTCGATTTAACCAATATAGCACGCTTGCCAAATGCAAATGCATCCAATATCCGTAACTTGGGAATCGAACCCAGGCACTGCGGATATCGGGCCCAACACTTTACTCTTCAGCCACTGAGCCACCGAAAAATATATAATTAAAATTAAACACCCTGTGCGCAACGAACAAAGAATATTACGTTATTCTGACTTTATAGAGGCCATTGGTAATTTATTAAAGACAATTACTGGTCTATGGTTGAATAAAGCAGCCTAAATGAAAATTAATGTAACAATTAGTATTCACGTTTTTCGTTAATTACGCGATTTATTTCTAAACCAATGAAAGCATTTTGTTACTTCGTGGAAGGAGCGTAAAATATGATAGATTAAGCCAATATTCAGTTCTTTTAATTTTAGATAAAATACGTTTTAAGGGCTGCTGGCGTTTATTTCTTCACCATAACGCGGTAAAAAAATAAAAATAAAAAACTATGCTGAGTATATAACACCGTATTTGTACTAGTACGGTACGGTACTTGTTTATTGTATTCAGATTGGTTTTTTTAAGCCCGCCTAGCTAATTACTACCATCTTTATACATTAAGTGCCTTACAAATAAACAAAGAATGAGGTCCGAATAGTTATTCCGTGTTTTGTTCCTGTCATTTAAACGTCATTTCAAATTAGAGTAAAAGAGACAAAACACGCAATAACTATTCGGACCTCATTCTTTGTTTATTTTTAAGGCACTAAGTGCTTTACAAAAAAAAATTGTGTGATGTCGAATATTAATGTGAAATAATGGTGGATTATTAACCGTTAAGTGTTCGTTAGTGTGCATGAGTGTTGGCAAATGAAACAAAACAGTGCAACGTCACTTTTCAAATTCTCTCAAGAAGTCCGCGTGAGGGCTTAGTAAAGTCCCACATCTTTACTGAGATACTCGAGGGGTTGGGGTATATCATTTCTCACTTCTCATTTCTATTATCATTCATCATCATCATACAAGATGGAAATATTGTTTATTTATTTATAACTTGTAAGAAAAATTACTTTGACACTGGCTAAATGTGCTAACCGCACGAAGCCATCAACTAAAGGAAAAAAAAAAATAATGTGAAATAATGGTGGATTATTAACCGTTAAGTGTTCGTTAGTGTGCATGAGTGTTGGCAAATGAAACAAAACAGTGCAACGTCACTTTTCAAATTCTCTCAAGAAGTCCGCGTGAGGACTTAGTAAAGTCCCACATCTTTACTGATATACTCGAGGGGTTGGGGGTATATCATTTCTCACTTCTCATTTCTATTATTATTCATCATCATCTTAAAGGAAGGAAATATTGTTTATTTATGTATTACTTGTAAGAAAAATTACTTGCTAATCGCACAAAGCCATCATCTAAAGAAAAAAAAAACTATTCGGAGCTTATTCTTTGTTCATTTGTAAGATCCTAAGTCTGCCGTCATAACAACAATGATCGCGGCATATTTTGTATTTCGTTAAAATAAGAGATAAAGTCAGTTCCTCATTATTTCAGGATTTTGGAAGAACTGCGATTCTACCTTAGGCCTTACCTTAACATACCATTAGGTAAGCGTTTTCTTTATATGAAATACTATAGCGGCACGCCCCGGCTTCGCACGGGTGTTCTTTTATTTTTTAACATTTTTTTTATATGGGCTCATGTTACTCAGCGCTATGAAGAAATATTTTTTAAAATCGGTCCAGTAATTTTTGAGTTTATTCGTTGCAAACATACATACAAAAATACAAAGCTTTCATCTTTATAATATTAGTATAGATTAAAAAAATCGCAATCCTTCGTGAGACTTTTCAGATATCATTTCTCCTATTCTACCAGAATAAATACTTCTCACTACATTTAAAATGCTTTTAAAATTACCATTAAAAGTACAATTTCTTTTAAGTACCACCTAATCCTCAATGGAGACACAATTCACTTGGGACCTTGGACCAAATGAATAATTCAAGTGTACGCGCTCCATCGGCGGACTTAATGCAATTTTATGTGAACCTCTCTGTACTTTACATTCAATTTTTTCTGTGGACCTGTTTGCATAATTTGAAAGGGCTACATTGAAAAAAAAAGTGTTTTACCTCGTAGCAATGTTGACGAATAAAAAGGAGAAACAGAGAGGTTGTAGCAACCGCTGATGGAATGCGATAAACAGCTTTATTACTGATCGAATTAGGTTTGTTTTCCTTCGACTTTCATTTCAAAACCCATTCACCTCACATAATGGTCCCTAATCTACATAACAAACACAATATCAATATAATAATTAAACTACTTTTTAAACTTATAAAAAACTATAAACTATAACAATTACTAATTATACCTAAATAAAAAAATGCCCCAAATCATCCACATCAGGCAGAGTGCCCAGTAAAAATAATAATGTAACTAAAGAAATCTTCACTCTTATTATCCTGAATGTCAGGTACGTAATTTTTTTTTTATATTTACGGGTAAGCACGCAGTGCCTTGATCTCACCTGATGTTAAGTGATAAGGCCAATGATGGAAGCGCACTTCACCCGGGATCCTCAACTAGTGAGGCACAGGCTATCTTACCTCTAGCTGCCGGAACACAACAATGCTACAAACATTGATGTTATGGCGACATATTTTGGATGGTGGTAGCTAGCCAGGCGGACAAACAAGTCCTTCCACCAACAAAACTGAGTACACAAACATGAATCCCCTCGGGACCTCTGGATCTAAACTGGTGGTCTTCACCGCTAGACCACAGAGGGGGTTAAACGTTAAAAACTCTGCGAATAAGATGCTAACATTTGTACATAAGCTCGGCTTCGCCCACAACCGGTTATCAGCCTCTTCGCTCTAGCACTGTTCAGTGAAGTGAAAAACCAGGAAGCTTTCATCATCATCAACAGCCTATAAACGTCCCACTGCTGGGCACAGGCCTCCCACGTGAACAATAGCACGTGGGGATATTGGGCCATAACCCACCACGCTGGCCCAATGCGGGTTGGTGGGTTTTAACGACTGCCATCTTACGACAACAACCGGGACCAACGGCTTAACGTGCCTTCCGAAGCACGGAGGAGCTCGAGATGTTTTTTAATTGGTCACCCATCAGGCGACCCGGCATTGCGAAAGTTGCTTAGCGGGCAAGATCGCAAGCCGAACGCGCTAGCCGCTGCGCCATCGAGCTCCTCAGGAAGCTTTAGTATAGGGTTGATCTGGGTTTTCATGTTCTTTAGTGAATTCTTGATGATGATGACGATGGTGAGGTAAAGGGGCGTAGCATTATTAGAATTTTTCAACTATTTAGAACTTTTACTATGAAAAAAACTACGATTTCTCGCTTTCAACCTAAAACTACCCTTCAGACACCGACGCTTCATATTTATAACAACAGCTTTCTCGTTATTTACTGCTTTTAAGGCTTGCAGGCAGGCGACATCCGAGACTGCCTTTATAGCGTGAAATCGAAGCTGGCTAAAGAGTTCCAGACGTTTTCCGCTAAAAGGAATAAATCTCCCAACATGGTCGGTTTATTTAGTATTTAAGAACTTGCTTGTTGTCTAGACGGACAGGGCAAATGCTTTGCCGTTATACGTTGCAGTTTGCTCAGTTTTATGGGGTTCTAGGTGATTCATAGAATTTATAGCCGTGATAATGTAGACGGAGTTTTCACCATAGTTCATGTTGTATTTTTGTTTTGCGATTGCTACGATTTTTATTTTGCGTATAAACCTTTTACTATTAAAGCAAGAAATGCGTTGACCTAGTGGTTAGACGATCGGTCTCAAACTGGTTCACCTGGTTCGCTTCCCAGTACGGGCATATAATTGTACTAGGTTCGGTTGGTTGTATGTTTACTCTGTTAGCTGCCTGGCTAGCTACCACTCTCTTATCTGACCCTGACGTCATAAAAACAATGTAACAATACTATTATTGTTGTAAGCATATAAATACTTGTCGATTTCAGGTGAAGTACGCTTTCACTTTTGGTCTCATCTGCACTTACCATCAGTTTAAACAAAGGCCGTTCCTTATTGTAAAATAAAATTTTGAAAAAAAAAAAAAACAAAAAAGTTTTTATTTGCAGTAAAATCACTAATGGCCGACAATTACATTGGGCACAAGCATTTACCCCGAATGGAAGTATCAGGCCAGAGGGCAAGAGGGTAGAGGGGGGATGCGGTATGTTTGCGCCATGCCGACACTCGAGGACCCACTTCGTTGTCAAGGGTCTGCACACAGCTTAGCGGTGGTGCACGGAAAATATTTAATAAAAATGTTACGCAGAACGACGTAGGTTCCTGTAAAGAGTTCTTAAACTATACGGATTAAAAACAGTAAGGCAATTAAAATGAAAATGTTCATGCTTAAGTACAGCGATGTAGAAAACTGGTAAATACATTTAAAAAATACTTTTTATACAAGCGAATTTATGGGTTTCCATCATTATTACCAGTTCGATTTATATCCCCACTGCTGGAGCACGAGCCTATGGATTTATGGAAGCCGGGACCAACAGTTTTACGTGCCTTTCGAAGCACGGAAATGAAAAACTTTTGGTCACCCGTCCGATGACTGACCTTTGCGAAAGTTGCTTAACCTCAGCAATGGAAGACCGGGCGTGTTAACTATTATGCCATCCAGATCGAAATGATAAACAGAAGTTCAAAAAACTATCTATTACAATTGAAGGCGTCTAGGCGTGAAGTAGACACAAAACCAAAAAAATATTTTCATGAAATGTAGTATTCTACCGAATCACATGTAAAAGTTTCAGTGTTTTACAAAGCACTGGCAATCATGAATGTGCTGCATGCTGAAGATAATTCAGTTTTTGACAAATTGCAGCAATTTGCTTTCGTGGAGTCGGAGTTTCTAAAGGAGCTACATTACCAAGAATATAAAAGTTAGGGTTTCTTTCCCTACAGTAAAATATGGGGATTTCTTATGAAAACGGTACTTTCTTAAATTTCTTTATACACAAAAAACGTGACACAGATAAACTATTTTGTTCAGCTTAGGTATTATTACATAGTGCACAATAGTGGCGAAGAATCGAAATTTAAAGAAGGTAAGGCGCCCTTTAAAAAAATTGTGCAATCCAATTTACCTACCTATCGACGTTATTTTAATACCAAACTGTTGACCGTTGTGTGTGTTAAATGGACGATTGAATATAACTCGTTAAGAAGTACTGTTTATCTGTATGAAGTTACATGTTGACCATTTTCTAAAGGGAAGCCGATGGGAATCGGGTTATATGAAGTCTTCGCCACTGATGCACAATAATATACCCTTAATTTTTACTAGGTATATACTAAGTAGCTTTTTTGTGTTCCGGCACCTAGAGATAAGATTGCAGTGCCTCAGTAGTTGAGGATTCCGCGTGAAGTGCTTCCACTTTCATCATTGAGGTGAGAAGAAGGTCAAGTGCTTTTTCGTAAGATTTACTTTTCATCAAATGTTCATGAATCTAGGCTAAGTTTTCCAATACATTTTCTTTTCAAACGTCAGTTACAGTTTATTCATTGAATAATTTTGACATAATGACAGTTTCTCTATAGAAAATATGTCAAAATGACAATGTTATTCGCTGGATAAAACTTATCCGAGGATCGAATCGATCAATCGATCGACCACCAGATGGCCGATAACAATTCAAATTCTTTTGTGTCTGGTATTCGCGTGCTCGAGCTCTATGACAATCAATATATTAATGAATGGAATATATTTTATTTTGTATGTCGACAATCATATTTATATTAAAATATCATCTTTATAAATAAAAATTTATCACTGAAATGAATGTACGCGCATAACTTTCGATCGACTGGACAAAATTGGATAATTCTTTTTTTTTGTGTTTGTTATTGTCAGGAAAAAGTTTGTACAGAAGAAAATTGAAAGAAAAAAATTTTTTTTTGCCTTCAGAAATTGGTCTTTTTCACAAATATATATAGGTGATACGAAGTTTAACGGCCACCGGGTCATCTAGTTTACAATAAAAAAGTTCAAGTTTTGAATGTAAATTGTAATAGTACCAATGCAGGGAAATGAAAAAACCAATTGAATTTAATAGTTAAACAGTTAGTTTTTATTTATTTATTTTCAAATAATTTTTAACGCAAATTTTGTTGCGAACAAAATATAAAAACACAAATGTTGAAAAAATTTCCACGAGCAGGATTTGAACCTGCACCCTTCTGCCATTCCGGGTCAGGTGCTCTTCCAATTGAGCTATCGTAGTTCTAACCAGCCCGCCGAAATTATTCAACACTTTTTACTTTGATGATCGGTGATCACAAAACAGAAATTAAAAAATAATAAAATTGTATAAGAGCTAAAGTCCTATCTAAAATATGTCGATGTTGTTATTAAGAGCAACCAGGGGGTCGACTGCCTAACTCTCTCGCTTTCGATCGCTTTGAAGGCGAGACGAGGAGGAGGCGTCATCTTGTCATTTCGAAAGCAATATGAAAACAATATCGAAAGCTATAGGCTATAGCTTTCGATATTATTCGATATTATATTTCGATATTATATTAGAAAGCGAGGCGAGAGCCTCGCCTTCAAAGCGATCGCAAGCGAGAGTGTTACGCGGTTGGGGGGCAGTTCATTGTATAGACGGCACATTCTGACAATGGGATTGTAATATGATGTACCTCCTAAAACTAATTCTTGTTTGTGATCTAATCAAATTCAAATCGCAAATGGATGTCGGTAGCCTTTGAAGTGGCACTGTGATAGAAAGTGCTCTTTTGTTTAAGGACCCTCCTTTCCTCTAACATTCACTCGGTCAAAAAAGGGAGAAAAGAAAGTAGCTTTCGTGATGATTTTTTTAAACCATTCCGTCTCCTGTATTTATGTAACAAAGAGGAGGCGTTGAACTTTTCATAGTCAGCTAAAAAACGACTTGTTCCTGTTGAATTAGAGTTTGAATTTGAATTAGTTATGTCGTAAGAGCCGTCTAAGAAGCAAGAGTGCCAGGATGCTCTCATATATTAGGCGATCGGCTAGCAACCTATAAGTGATGCTATCTATTCTACCTCGGACCCTAGTTTGGTTATTCTGGCATCGAGGACACTAAAGGCGACTTTTTTTTTAGTATTTACAGTGCCTTGATCTTACCTGAAAAGCTCGATGGCGCAGTGGTTAACGCGCCCGGTCTGCGAGTGCTGAGGTTAAGCAACTTTCGCAAAGGCTGGTCATCAAACAAGTCCTACCACCAACCAAACCGAGTACACAAACATGTACCCCCCGCTGGGAATCGAACCCGGGACCTCTGGGTCTAAACCAGTGGTCTTAACCACTAGACCACAGAGACTTTACTCAAAATTGGCAATTTTGATGCCCTGTCTGTCCCTTTTTGGAACGACGTTAGCGTATGTATGTATGTGTGTATGTTATTTCAATAATATTTATAATAATTACAATGCCTTAACAGGGTTCATGTATGAAGGCAATGGAAAAAATAATTACTTTTATAACTTTTATACAACATGTGAGACAGAATTTTGAAGACATTATAATTATTATATCACGAGCATGTTATTATTATTATTACAAAGAGATATACAAAATACTGGATGCGAGCAGCACAAAACCGGTCGTTATGAAGATCCTTGGGGGAGGCCTTTGTCCAACTTAAATTAAAGTTAATAATTATGTTTTAGAAACAACACATACAAGTTCTAGATACACTTTGAATCTTTTTATTTTGACCACACCTTTTTGTTACACGTTGTATACGCCGCTACATGCGTCTCGTTTTCACAACATCGATAACGTTGTAGTAATACTACCATATAAGCTCATTAGAGCCCCAGGTCTTATACTCGTTATTTTTTTTTAAAATGCCATTTTTTTTCTCTTGCTCCCAGAGTCATGTCGCTGGTGCCACCAGGGGGGTCCGACTCCCCCAGCCCCCGCCGGGCTGTGAGTCCACTGCTGGAGATGAGGAGGCCTCACTGTACCCTGGCATGCGACTACTGCGCCGCCATACTAGAGGACAAGTTCAAACGTAAGTATTTTAATAATAGGAAAGTTGAAAGCAACAGTCATTCATCACGTAGCAGTTCTTCAAAAAAAATTCCCTATTTTTTTGACCTGACATGAATTTCTATGACCTAATAAGTTTTCATAAACACTCAATTGATAGAACACAATGATGACATAATTGTTTGCAATCATTTTTATTTTTATTTTTTTTGATGGCTTCGTGCGATTAGCACATTTAGCCAGTGTCAAAGTAATGTTTGCAATCATAAAATTTCTATAAAATAATTAGTTTTAACAGTTGCTAAAAGTTTCTCGAATGACTATAACCATTCAACTAGGGGTATGTTCCGATATGCACTGCGAGCACTGTAAGGTGTGACGTCAATTTAGTATACTGCGTAGCCGTTCCTTTATAGTTAGCTATACTGGTTACTGTTTAAAACAGAACGCAGTTAATATTATACAAAACATCGGTCTTCCTATTTCAGAGATACATGGACAGATATATGATAGCCTAGCACTTCACGCGCGTCTTTATCCGCGTGGATTTGAGTTTTTAAAACTAAACGTTTTTTATCAAACATAGCCTATGTTACCCGCAAGGTATAATAATATAGTACATATTATATCGGTGTAAGAATTTTTGGAATTGTGCCAGTAGTCCCAGAGATTATCGCCAACATACAAACAAACAAACTAAGTCACAATCGTTACCTCTTCATTATTAGTTCAGATATATACGAGTAGTATCTACTCACAGGATTAGGATTTTAATTGCATTATTTTATTACTTATCAGTTTATGAACGAAGGATTGTGTGAATGAGTAGTGGGATAAGTCTCGTGGTCTCACTCGCTCTCTCCCTGCGCCGCTGGGGCCATTAAACAAGACGTGTAAAATTACATGCGTAGGTATAAATTATTTAAATGAAACGAGTTTCTAGTAAATCCGATTAATTATTTACACTCCTACAAATACTCCTTCAGAATACAGGGGTAGTATTAATTTTAACCTGACAGCGTAATATGACAGTTTCCCAGAATAAATTGCGACAATATTGATCATTTCAAAACGTCTCCGTGACTGTCTGATTTGGGTTACGTTCACAACCGGCATGTTTATGTTTGAACCAAATTTTCGTAATAAAGTGGCTCGAGTTGGGATTACGAAAACTTGTTTCCACAAGATTTTACGATGTCAAATATGCGAAGGAATTCTTTGAGATTGGGAATTCGCTCGCCGTAGGCATTTTGGGAATTTGCGATGGTCTCATTTGTAAGTACGACACGTGATTGGAATGAAAAAATAAAAGAGAGATCACACTTCGTTATTCTTAGAAATTTTTGCGAATTTATCTACATATGAGGCGTCAGGTAATTATTTAATCTGTGAAATGACGTTTATTGTTAGTTCTGTTTTTGGCCGTTATGGCGGTTTACCTAACAATTTCCGTACAATTTTCCTATTCGACGCGATTTTGCTACAATAACTAAAGCATTAAGGTGAAGGGTAAGGCACACTAGCGCCACCAATTGATAATTTGACAATTACTAACGGACCGATCTTTTTTTAAACATTGCGTACCGTCCGACAACAGGAAAGCATCCATAGTATTTATTTAATAATTGTGCACTACTTTTTGTTGCGTGGTTTATTCACAAAACGGGCCATCGCATTTATTCACAAACAATGGCCACTGTTGGTGTTAGTGAATGAATACAAAAACAAAACTAAAAGTAGTGCACAATTATTAAATAATAGATTTGCTTAGTGTCGGAAGGTCCACAATGTTTGAAAAAAAAATCCAGTTTAGCAGTTATCAAATTAAATCCATTAGCGGCGATAGTGTGCCCTACCCTTCGCCTTAAGCTGTATCTACCAAGTTTCATACAATAATATTTAATTAATAAAAAGAATATTTTATATTCCTCTTTAACGCTAACAAGCTCACAAAAGACACTCAATGACATATGAATTTAAAGATCCCTTTTCGTAAATCATTAAATTCTTATTATGTTACACGTCTCCGGTGGCCGGCTAATTTCTTGCCTGGATGTCCGATTAGGTCCTGGGTTGAATTTCCGGGTTGGGCAATTAGTGTCAGATATTTCAATACATAGCAATGATTTGCGATCACCAACCCTAATCTGGGAACCGTGGTGATATTATCCTACTAATATTATAAACGCGAAAGTTTGTAAATATGGATGGATGGATCTTTGTTACTCTTTCACGTAAAAACTACTGAATGGATTTGGATGAAATTCGGCATACAGGTAGTTTATAACCTGGATTAACACATAGAATAGTTTTTATCCTGATATTCCCACGGGAATGAATGGAAACTGTCAAAGCGGTACGAAGTCCGCCGGGTCCACTTGTCCGTCCATAAAGTAAAGATTAAATTTCAATGATGGAACCAGCAGTGGGACAGTATTATGTTATTATTTAACATATATAGCGTCCCACAGCTGGGCACACGTCTACCGAATACTTTTACATATTATCTCTATCGTGTGCTCAATATCAGGTTTAATGTATAAGGCTCTACCGTCGTTATCAAATGTTCAATAACAAAACACAACTTAAGAGACTTCAATAAAATCAACCTAAAATGCCACTGAATTAGCTGCAAATTTGATAAAACAGTAAATACGATTACAAAATTAAATCCCAGCTTCCAATTAAATAAGGTTTTCTATGTTGCGTTCCGCGGAAGTTAAGTGTCTCGTACTTGTAACGAGAGAGAAGATGAAGTAATTTGAATACGGAGAATCGGATATTTGATTATCTAAAAGCTTTGACTTGAAGGTTTTCCAAACATCTTAAGGAAACGTAAAGTAATCTTTAACAAATTATAAAACACAATTTATTAAAATTTAAAACTTGATTCATCATCAAACAAAGAACTTAAACGGGGATTTACGCAATATTCTTTGTCGCGAAAGTTTAGAAGTGTATATGATTGATGATCATCATCATCATCTCATTATATGTCCTCGCTGCTGGGGCACGAGCCTTCCCTACGGATGGATAGGAAGAACGGACCATAAACCACCACGCGGGCCCAGTGCGGATTGGTGGTTGTTATTGACTGCTAATGCAGCGGGTACTAAAACCGTATCCTTAATATATATCCTATGACTCGGTTTAAATGTAAACAATCAGTCTCGAAATTTTTACGTTCGAAAACCTATGAAGAGGTCGAAGATCTGCTTCAGACGCTAAAATAAGCCGCAAAAAAGTATTAGCGCAAACGACTTTTGATTGTCATCTACACAAACACACACGCACTCATGCACGCACCCACGCACCCACGCACGCACACACACACACACCCCCACCCACACACACACACGCACACCTCCCCTTCCTCACACACACATACACACCCCCACACACACACTCACACACAAACACACTTACGAAATAGCTTTTAAGATCACAAGCCAAGTCCAAAGTGGGGGGCCAGAACTATGTAACCCAGGGTATCCTAGCGCAAGTTCTGCTCTCTCACAATGTCTACATACTACCACTAAAGGTTTTATGTGCCTTCCGAAGCACGGAGGAGCTCGAGATGATAAAGTTTTGGTCACCCATCCGGACGCCTAGTGCGAGTCTCACTTGCCATTCGATTACGATAACGAAAACGAAAATTGGTATGGCAAAATATTAACTCTTAAGGCCTGCGCAGACGAAGGACAATCCCCGGCGTACAAACCACGGATTTTGTCCGCCTTGCTTTGTTACTTACAGTCCCTCGTGTGCGTTTGATGAAGTTTTATGCGATCTATTTTGACGGACAAAAAGTCCGCGGACAAAAGTCCCTCGTCTGCCTTTATCGTATGTCGCCAAAAGGCGCTGTTTAAATAAAAAAAAAAACGTTTATTACCAGTATAATCCAATTACAGCAAATTGCCCAAACTAGGTAATCCTGTCTTATGGGGGCTAGAGAGAATATAACAAAAATAATTGCCTTTCAACAAAGTTATGTACAAATCAAAGCTTTATCACAAAATAATAAATTTACCGTCATGCAGAGTAATAAAGTATTTCTGTCTGTTATTACATCTAGAATTTTAATTTATTTAAAACGAGAAACTTATCTTATCTTATTAAGTGTGTGCGTGCGCGCGCGCGCGCGCGCGCGCGTGTGCGTGTTTGTGTGTGTGTGTGTGTGTGTGTGTGTGTGTGTGTGTGTGTGTGTGTGTGTGTGTGTGTGTGGGTGTGTGTGTGTGTGTGTGTGTGTGTGTGTGTGTGTGTGTGACAATCCTTTATCCTACACCTGGCCACAACTTTATTATAAATATAAGGATAAAGGTAACCTGTCGTTGTGGAAATTCTTGGGGAAGGCCTTTGTCTAGCAGTGGACGTCTTTTGGCTGAGATTATGATGATGATGATGATGATGCGTTTTGGCAAAAGTGGTGCGAACTGTCGGTGTTAATACCATACTAATTTTCGTTTTCGTAAACGTAATCGGATGAATACGGATAGTAAACAAAACTCACACTAGGCACACATATGACCGGCCTTTGCGGCACTCACAGACCGAGCGCGTTAACCAATGCGCCATCGAGCTCCTCAACAACATAATTACAATAAAATAATAACTTTAATTCATTGAAATATGTTCGATAGCGGTATACACAAATCTATGGGTTGTTCCTCATAGTAGAATCTCGTCATAACTACAAATGAGTCTCAATCGTCAAACCGATTTATATTAAAAATATATCGAGTCGAATTTCGTCACAACCCTTTTCGGTTTTAGATCAGTATCAGTATCTATATCAGATTCAGTATCTACAAGTAACTATCTGGCTTGTCTTTGGTCTGGGACGGAATTAAATAATTTCTTTTTGATAAAAATTCTGAAAGTGACTTTGTATGACCGCATCTTGGAACCCTGCTGTGAGAAAATCGAGTTAGGATCCATTTTTATTATTGGCGATGATTTGCACATTACCAGATAGAAAGAATGATTTAAATAAATAAATAATTTTATTTATTTATTTAAATCAGTCAATATTGGCGCTTATTCTTTTTCTTATAGAAACGTCAACGTTACGTCACATCAGCCTACCACAAACTGTCAAATTTCCACAAAAGACTTTGAACTTTATCACTAAGTGATATGGTTGAAAATGTATGTAGATATAATAACAAATATCATTCTTTAATCTATGTTTTGGGTTCTTGGCGGGAAAGTGAAGAGTCATGTCTGCGGTTTTGTTTTATTTTCTAAAATTTGTGTTATGTCGAATATTAATGTAAAATAATGGTGGATTATTAACCGTTAATTTTTCGTGAGTGTGCATGACTGTTGGCAAATGAAACAAAACAGTGCAACAGGTCTCTTCAAATTCTCTCAAGAAGTCCGCCCAAGGACTTAGTAAAGCCCCACATCATTACTGAGATACTCGAGGGGTTGCGGGGTATATCATTTCTCACTTCTCATTTCTAACATGCATCATCATCATACAGAAATAAAGAATTGTTTATTTATGTATTACTTGTTTAGAAAAATTACTTTGACACTGGCTAAATGTGCTAATCGCATGAAGCCATCAACAAAAGGAAAAAAAAATCTATGTTTTACGGAGGGACGGCGGCGTATGACGTAGCGTGGTATCCTCTAGCCATCCTCGAAACCGCCGGGACATGACACCCTTCGGCCAAAACTCCCCTTTCATGAGGGTTGACAGATTGTCAGTCGGTACTCTCACCACAAATGAATTAATATTCACATTGCGGCGGCGCGGCTGGACTCCAACAAGGGTTGATAGCCCCTTAGATTAAATTTGGTCTTGACTCTTGATCTTCTCTGCCTTTGTAGTTTAATAACAAGCTAGGATATTGGTACTACCAATACCCTCTAGAAACCTCCATATATTGTTTAAAAATCACAATGGCTAGGAGCCCTGACTTTGTGGTCTAGTGACCCAGAGGTCCCGGGTTCGATTCCCAGCGGGGGCGGGTTTGGTTGGTGGTAGGGCTTGTTTGTCCGCCAGCCAGCTACCACCATCTAATCTAAATATGTCGCCATAACATCAATGTTTGTAGCATTGTTGTGTTCCGGCAGCTAGAGATAAGATAGCCAGTGCCTCACTAGTTGAGGATCCTGGGTGAAGTGCGCTTCCATCATTGGCCTTATCATCACTTAACATCAGGTGAGATCAAGGCACTGCGCTTACCCGTTTATAAAATAAAAAATAAAAAACTTTATCGCCGCCATACAACCCGGTTATGACCAACAGCAAACTATTTCCAAAAAAATCTCAATTGATGGAGCATAAAAATGAGTAAGTATATGAAGCATAATAGTGGCATAATAGGAGAAATAAGTAAAGGTAAGAAGCTCGATGGTAAACCCGCTCGGCCTGTGCTTGCTGATGTTAAGCGACCCTCACAAAGGCCGATCATCGGATGGGTGACCAAAAATGTAACATCCCGTGCTCCTCCGTGCTTCGGAAGGCACGTAAAGTCGTTGGTCGTGACTGCATTAGCAATCCTGCATGCGTGGCGGTTTATGACCAGCTGCGCCTGTGGTGTTCCATCCATTGGGAAGGGTCGGACCCCAGCAGTGGGGACATAAAATGACATGGTAAAGGTGAAGGTGACATCATAACTTGCTATATTTTTTTTGTTATTTTTTTTTACTTGCTATTTTTTTTCTTTTTTTTATTAATTGTATTCTGCGATTGTACATGTCAAATTTAAATTATATCCAATAATAATATGTACTAACAATAGCTCTTAAGTTCCTTTGTTATTAACCATTATGAGTCTTTGTTACTTGAATGAACAAATATATTATTATTATTTTTTTCTTTATTTATTTTTCTCATATATAAATTTACATTTTTACATATTTAAATATTTTTTTATTTTTATTATTATCTCCTTTATTTATTTTCTTTCTTAAAACTAGATTTTTACAAAATTTTAATATAAAAACAATAAAGTATTATAAAACCTAATCCTAGAGTACCACCAGCAGCGGGGCAGGGCCCAAGCTACCGGTGGTCAGGGCTGCAGAGTGAGGAACCTCTTGACAATACGTGCCGTGTCATTATTATTATATTTTGATAATTTCTATGCACGAACTCCTTTTTTTGCAGCTGCTAAACTGTTTTTCTATTGACTAAACTTTCGACTAACCACTACCTTGTCTACCATCAGGCAGTGCAGAGATGCGCAACCGTGGCACATCCCCACTGTCGGTGTCACCAAGACAGTCGTTGACTGGCGAGCCTCCCTGGACGCTGCCTGATGATGACCGGCCTGACTTCTCAGCACTCAAGGAGAACATACACAAGATTAACAAGTTAGTTTTATTGTTTTGTAAAGTTTACGCAAACCCTACTCATTGTAATGAAAGTACTATTACGGATCGACTCGCGTTTATTTTACACATTCATTTTATTTTATGTTTATCCAGACCTTTCGAACCCTTTGCAGGGTTTCAGCCACAGGGCTGTGACCACACACAGGGAGACAGTCTCCCAGCGACCCCTGTTTCCGGTGCTTGCGTACTGCATCCCAGCTTGATGAACGAGTGATTTAGCGGAATGAACATTTCATCACATATAATTTCGATTACATTTTTGTGTGCCATAGATTTCCGCAAAGAACGGCTGATTCCAGTAATGTCGATAAAAAATCTAGACACTTTGATTTTTTTGTAGTTTTAGGTGCTTCTGTATTAATTTTAAGACTCTTGTTTATTTCTAAAAAACTATTTGGCATGTTTAACGATCCGACTTTCATAGGGACTGCGAGACTTCGACTCGCCTGGATATGCTCCTGACCCAAGTGGAGCAGTACGCCAATAACCTGGAGGCTCTGGTGGAGGAACGCACCTCCGACTACCTCGAGGAGAAGAGGAAATGCGAGGAGCTTCTCTACCAGTTATTACCAAAGTGAGTATGGAGTAGTATCTTTGTCACTTACGTTCTAGTTGTGCAGTATAATGTTTGTAACTAGATTAGTTACGAGTACAAACATCAGTCGTCCGTTTTCCGAAAACCAGTCGACAAATTAAACTTAGGTATTTATTGTGGCTAAATCGCGCAAATTTTTTTGCGTAACAAATTACTATTTGGAAAAAGGTGTTGAAAACATTTCCACGAGCTGAATAAGACCTTTAGTCTACAAGTGTGTTCAAGAGCCACGATAGTATTGTTGGTAGTGCAACTGATATGGTATGTTGTGGGGTGCGGGTTCGAATCCCGATCCTGGATTTTTTTTCAACACTATTTAAAATAATGTATTGTGCTTGTTGCATGGCATTGAATCGACTAAACGAAGAAAGTAAAAATATTACCATACCGATTCTCGTTTTCGATATGATGTTATTGATTCCATGCTATCATATCTATCTAATACCTTTAAACGAGCAATTTTTGTATATATGTATATACTATATATAATCTGAATCTCGGAAACAGCTCCAACGATTTTCATGAAATTTAATATGCAGGGGGTTTCGGGGGCGATAAATCGATCTAGCTAGGTATCATTTTTAGAAAACGTCGTTTTATCCGTAAAAAAATACCGGTCATCCAGGTACTTTATATCAAGGAAGGCAAACGTCCATCAAACAACAAATAAAGTAACAAAAAGAATTTCCGAGATAACACATCACAAAGTTTGACAGAGCAATATCTCATGGCCATTGAGCGCAAGGTTCCTCTAATAAGACGATGGAAAATTGAAAAAAGGTTTGCTCGATTGTGAAGTAACTAGATAGCCATTATCCAAACAGCAGAATACAAAAAAAAATATTTTTGTTTTTTTACCTTACTTTTTTAAGAAAGTTTGGAAAATGAATCTGGTACAGCTGATGGAGGAAGATTGTTCCTCACTAGCAGTCCTAAACTTGCTGACCCGCAAGACGTGTATGCAGGTTGACTTTTTATCACCGTCCAAACCTTCTGAGATGACTCCCGTGATACAAACGAACAACTCTTACTATTGGACCAACTCCCTAACTCGAAAATAAAATTCAGCTGTTCCATACAAAACATCAACATTCATTCGACCAAAATGTATGGAACAGCTGAATTTTATTTTCGAGTTAGGGAGTTGTTCCAATAGTAAGAGTTGTTCGTTTGTGTCACGGGAGTTATCTCAGGTTTGGACGGTGATAAAAAAGGCAACCGGTATAATCTAAGTCCGCAAGTTACTTCTTTACAACCCGTTTAAAGGACCCTATGTTGTAGGAAGGAGGAAACACTTGTGCTGAGTGGGAATTCCGTTCTGGTGGTACGACAAAGAAATTATTATCTGTCATCAGGAGTTGCCTAGCTTGATACTATGAGGTCCTGGGTTTAATGTCTGGGTCTAGTGAAGTGTGTTTTGTAATTTTAGATGCATAGCTCGAGTTTGTAAACACTACTATAATCACTCGCATTTGGCAAGCATGGTGATTAAGCCTACATAAATGATAATACCATTACCCATTAATTGTAGCGATGAGCGGACTTTCTCCCAATGGATAGAAAAAATCCATGTATTTGTAAAGTTTTCCACTTTATATGAATCTACATGCGTAATAAATAGGTTTTATACAAAATGCAAGCATATATTGACTCCTCTTATTATCTAAGCGTTTATTTCGTTATCGTAGATGACCATAAGTATTGGCTTAAGTATCCATTCATAGCTGTTGATAACACAGTTTGCTCGTCTATGCACTTGCTATCGAGTTTAGTATGCAGGTTACGAGCGGCCATTTCCCACAGAAGCTTTCATGCATGTGACAGCGAAGCCTTTGTACGTATCATGTAAATTGTGAGAGTAATATTCGAAATTTATTGTACGTTCAAATTGTTGGCTACGTATGTTGAGTCAGTATGATAGTTTCTACGCCGTAGCTTCGTTAGTCAGTGGTAGAAGATTTTGTATTGAGAAGAACTGGCAACAAATTATGCAAGAGCGATTAAGTTAACATTAGGATAACAATTATTATAAAACCTTTTATTAGGAACAATAAAAGGTAAATTCAATATTATGTCTATAATGTCAGTTTAATTTAAATACGCGAATACTAATAGCTAAATGCAGCGCAACGCAGCCATAAACGCCCACCTCCGGATATAAGATGGCCGCTCTAAATGGAACTTACATGAATGGAATGGAATTAACATGTTTCTTAAATATACGCATGTGTACTAGTTTAGATTAATAATTGTATTATGTAAAGTGTGAGTGAGTTAGGGGGTATGTGTGAGGGTGTGAGGGTGTGTGTGTGTGTGTGTGTGTGTGTGTGTGTGTGTGTGTGTGTGTGTGTGTGTGTGTGTGTGTGTGTGTGTGTGTGTGTGTGTGTGTGTGTGTGTGTGTGTTTGTTTTAAGTACCATACGAGGACGTAGGCCTGAATACACAAGGCACATCCGAGGACGTTTTCAATCCGAGGACTTTTTTGTGAGTCCTCGGTTTGACTTGATTACTGCATCGTACTCTACGTGCGATTTTGAACCTTTCTATATACTTAATAAAGAAAAGTCAACAAATCCTCGGATTGGTCTTGGAAATTTCTGTACACACCCCGACAGAGTGTGAACACCAGGCGGCGCCACTATCGATTTATACACACTTGCTATACACATGAGTCATGTATGTTGTACTGTCTGAGGACTAATGTGTAAATTTTACACTCAAGACCTCGGATTAGTATCAGTATCTGACAAAGTGTATTTAGGTCCTCATATGGATAGATTTTCACGTCGTTATCAAAGAGTGTTGTTTTTCCGTCCTCGTTTTGTAAGAACAAGGAATGTAAGCAAAGTAAGTATTTTTTAAATAGATGATCATTACTTTTAATGCAACCTTCGTTATCAAAGACCTCCCTATTCGCACGCCGTTCTCTGATGTCACCATCTCCGAGGTCATCATATAGAAAAACGAACTTTTTCTATATTGTCCCGGATCTAGGTTGTTGTGGTACCGTCGTTGTTTCTCATTTTCATAACACAATTTAGGAGGTTATCAATTCGGTTGTACCTATATGTTTTTTTTATGTGTTTGTTCGCGCATATCTCCGTCATTTATGCACCGATTTGGATGATTTTTTTTTTGATCGATAGCTATTTTTCCCGAGATGGTTCCATTTTTACAAGCTTTTATTTAGTTTCATTCACCTGTCCCGGTGTCTGTAATCAAATCTGCAAGTTAAATATGATCCACTTCCCGGTTACCGATTGAGCTAAAATTTTGCATGCATGTGTAAATCGGATGACAATGCAAAATTATTAATACATGAAGCTGATCTGATGATGAAACCGGAAGGTGGCCATAGGAACTTGGTTGTTAAATGACACAACCCCATCGAGTTTGGACTCGTTTGATCCGTCTTGACGAGAACTTTGGTGCTAAATGGTAACTAGGGTCTGATGATGGAGCTGGAAGATGGCCATAGGAACTCGGTAATTAAACGACACAACCCCATCGAGTTTGGGCTCGTATGGTTCGTCTTGACGAATACTTTGGTGATAGATGGTAACCAGGGTCTGATGATGGAGCTAGAAGATGGCCACAGGAACTCGGTAATTAAACGACACAACCCCATCGAGTTTGGGCTCGTATGATTCGTCTTGACGAGTATTTTGGTGCAAGATGGTAACCAGGGTTTGATGATGGAACCGAAAGGTAGCCATAAGAACTCGGTAGTTAAACGACACAACCCATCGAGTTTGGACTCGTTTGATCCGTCTTGACGAATACTTTGGTGCTAGATGGTAACCAGGGTATGATGATGGAGCTGGAAGATGGCCAAAGGAACTCGGTAATTAAACGACACAACCCCATCGAGTTTGGGCTCGTATGGTTCGTCTTGACGAGTACTTTGGTGCTAGATTATAACCAGGGTCTGATGATGGAGCTAGAAGATGGACACAGGAACTCGGTAATTAAACGGTACAACCCCATCGAGTTTGGGCTCGTATGGTTCATCTTGACGAGTACTTTGGTGCTAGATTGTAACCAGGGTCTGATGATGGAGCTAGAAGATGGACACAGGATCTCGGTAATTAAACGACACAACCCCATCGAGTTTGGGCTCGTATGATTCGTCTTGACGAGTACTTTAGTGCTAGATGGTAACTAGGGTATGATGATGGAGCTGGAAGATGACCATAGGAACTCGGGAAAATAAGTTTGTTCGTTTGTTCGTTCCGTTTGTTATTAATGTGGATTCTGTCTTTGTTAAATGCTCCTTTGCTCCTTTCAGAGTAAAAATCTCCGGTCCTCAAATAATCATCTCCATTTCTGTCCCTCTCATACATATGGTTTTGTTCATTCTTTTTTTCAATCCATTCTCCTGTAGAACGCGCTGCCTCTCGAAATCAGGATGGCTACATAAAGAAAGTACGCGAGCTCTTGTTTAATATAATCATGGCAGAATCATCTTAATAACGTCCTATTAGAACTACTTATGTATTTTATGTATGTGTATTTATTGTAGTTTACGTATTTACAATACACATAATTATATGTTTATGTATATACAATATTTATGCATGTGTTATATACTTACATTTAAATTATTTATAATATATCTTATTGAATAAAATGTTATCTTTGCACCACCCTAAGGTTGTCTGGTAGAGAATGCCAGGCATTAAGTCCGCCATTGCTATATTTGCTGTTGCTTTATATGTTGCAAAAGTTTAAATCAATAAAAATAAATAAATTTGATGGATTAGATGGATGACCCAATGCTTAGGTGAGCACGTGCCGAGGGCTGAATGGTATGAGGGTGTATAAACATGTCATATTGCTAACGTTGCGCCTCAGGGTACCAGGTGGAACCCTGTTGTACTGAAGCCCTTATACCCCTACAAAGGACCTCTGGGGATGGACCGTTTTTGTCCTATACTCGAGGGCATAACATGAACAAAAAAGAAACTACTACACAAAGAAAGAGACGTTTAGAGAAGGCGAAATTGAAGCGACAGGAAATGATTGCTATGAAAGCGATATCCACAAGCGATATTGCTTCTTAGAAAAAAAATAGTTTAGCACTAGCTAAACATAGAGAAAACGAAAATATTAAAAAAGTAAAAATAAAATTTAAAAAAAAACATTTTTAAAAACAAGCGTTTTAATATGCAATACGAAATAAACTAGCTGGTTAGGTACCCATCAATAAACAAACATCTCAGACTTCGGAGATATCCTATGGACCTCCTGAATGACGAACAGTACACATATTGTGATTAGTTAATGTATTGAATACAAATGAAAGTAGTTGGTTAGGTACCTATCAGTAGACAAAAGATCGTGAACTACAGAGATACTCTTTGGAACTCCTCAATAAAGAACAGTACACATATTATGATTAGTTATTGTATTGAATACGAAGAATAGTAGTTGGTTAGGAACCAATCAGTGGACAAAGGGTCGTGGATTACTGAAATACCTCATAGAACTCCTCAGTGACAAACAGTACAAATATTGTGATTGGTTATTGTGTTGAATACGAAGAATATTAACTGGTTAGGTACCTATCAGTGGACGAAGAGTCGCGGATTACTGAGATACCACATAGAACTCTTTACTTATCAACAGTACACATATTGTGGTTAGTTATTGTATTGAATACAAAAGAAAATAGCTGGTTAGGTACCTATCAGTAGACAAAAGATTGTGAACTACAGAGATACTCTATGGAACTCCTCAATAAAGAACAGTACACATATTATGATTAGTTATTGTATTGAATACAAAAAATAATAGTTGGTTGGGTACCAATCAGTGGACAAAGGGTCGTGGATTACTGAAATACCCCATAGAACTCCTCAGTGACAAACAGTACAAACATTGTGATTGGTTATTGTGTTGAATAAGAAGAATAGTAACTGGTTAGGTACCTAGCAGTGGACAAAGGGTCGTGGACTACTGAGATACCACATAGAACTCCTCAGTGACAAACAGTACACATATTGTGATTGGTTATTGTGTTGAATACGAATAAAAGTAGCTGGTTAGGGATCTATTAATGGACAAAAGATCTAGCCGTAGTCAACTAACAATCTCTTCGAAGACACTGACACCCCATGTAAGTTCGCATTGTAAAAGAAACAAAAATATGTGATCAAACATTATCATAACAAAAACAAAAATGTATAAGTAATACGAGATAAATAAGAAAAAAAAAACGTGTTGAAAAAAATCCACGAGCGGGATTCAAATCCGCTCCATGACATGACGAGTCAGGTGCACTACCAACTACGCTATCGTGGCTCAATCCAACTCGCCGAAATTAATCAACACTATCTACTTTTACTTTATAAGCCAAAGGAGCTCTATTCAATGTCGACAACTACGTCATCAACATCCGATCTTAATATTTTTACAAATATTGAAAGATCAGTTAAGAATTAGGCAAGCTATATTTATGATAATTTACATATTATTTTACTCATATTTGCGAAATATTGTTGTGATTGAGCCACGATAGCATAGTTGGCAGTGCACCTGACCGGGCATGGGTGCGGGTTCGAATCCCGCTCGTGGATTGTTTTCAACACTTCGTATTTTTCAAATTCTAATTTGTTCGCTCGTTGCTTATTGCGTAAAATTATATGTAAAGAATCATAAATATAGCTTGCCTAATTCTTAACTGATCTTTTGTAAAAATATTAAGATCGGATGTTGATGACGTAGTTGTCGACATTGAATAGAGCTCATTGAACAGAGAGTCATGGGGTACGGGTTCGAATCCCACTCGTGGAAATTTTTCAACTCTTTGTCTTTCTTCTTACCATATTTACTTTTTATTTATTTAAATGTAAGTGCATATAAAAGAAGAAATAAAGTATATAAGTTGCGAACCCCCCCGCCCGATCCTCTAAATGCCACTAAACATTTACAGAATACACTAAACATGCACACTAGCCTAGGCCCAAGACACCGTATTCGTAGAACAAGGGTACGACGAGCCGGTTCACACGCGCTCTATACCAAGTACAGACATGTACCTGGGCGCTTCTCCCCACCACCACGACCCGGTCAACCCGAGCCGAGGTCCGAGCCTTTAGAGGCGCTCTCGGGTTGATCCCCCCGATCCGATCCGAACCCCTCGAAGAATCTAGTAGGGCACGGGGACACGCACTAGTGCGTGATGCCTCTAGAAAACCTCAGTAGGTGATAAGTTTCACATGGCTTGAGGAACCCTTTACGTTTCTCGCCGCCCCCGAAAAAAAGCCAGGTGAAGCTGAAAATGCCATCGGCAAACTCTCCAAAAAAAACATACCCTAAATATATATTTTTTTAAATCTTAGAATTTTTGTTTGTCCGTCTGTCTATTTGTTTGTTAGGTACTCTATCACACACAAACCGCTCAACAGATTTTGATTAAATTTTCTTTGTTAGAAAGCAGAATTATCTAAAAAAGTACGGTGTTACATCTAAATCAGTTGGGTCAGATCATAGACACAGCTTGACTTCTCTGTGGTACACCACCACCATTCATAGTGGTGTATACGAACTTCTTATGGTAAAAAAAATATTTAATATCCTTTATAATAATTTTTATAGCTCTTACGAACGGAGTCACGGGCAAATTTTAATTATCCATAACTAACTTTTTTTTAGAAGTAGCCGTTACTTAGAGTCACTACTAACTAACTACCTTTACCTTTAGGTTTACCAGAACTTCTAACTGCCGGAACACAACAATGTTGATAACATGGTTGTTATGGCGACATATTTAGATAAGATGGTGGTAGCTAGCCAGGCGGAATTAGAACAAGCCCTACCACCGACCAAACCGAGCACAATCTGTACCCCCGCTGGGAATCGAACCAGGGACCTCTGGGTTTGAGTTCTTACCACTAGACCACAGGTGCGGTAAAATTTCTTAAATATGTTAATATTTTTTATGACAATTCTACCACCAGTTTTACCGCCTCTGTGGTCTAGTGATAAGACCACCGGTCTCAGACCCAGCAGTCTTGGTTTGATTCCCAGCGGGGATTCAATTTATCGCGGTGGCGCATTCTTAATTTAATACCATAAATATAAATAGGATAATTTATAATAAAGCTTCCCCGTAATATTAAAAAAAAAATACGATCACTGATTGTGCATTTCGCCTCTTTAACACAATCAAAAATTTTGGTCTCAATACGAAAATAGCAGTTCACATATACCCCAACGCGAGTTATTGTAAACTTCGCCGCGCCAAGTCGAAACTACTTAATCCTTACAATTACAAGTCCTGACTAGGTAGGTATGACTAATCCCTACTTCCATAAATAGATCAGAGAAAATAAATCTAAGCTTTTTACTATTAAATGTTACATTGTTATTACAATGTTAACTAAACCTTTAAGATTTAAATGTATTATAATATTTTTAATATAAAATCATATATTACGTAAGTGAAATAGGAATCATAATAAATTATCACAAGAAGTTACCCGTAGTAATACGTCCGCACCGTATTGGAGTCTTGTGTGCAATCTGCGGCTACTGCAATGCGTGCGACTCTAGTCACAAGCATCGCTAGGTTTCTTTGATAAACAAACGCCTACACTTCCACGCAACAAATTATTCGCGTTTGGTCATTTTGTCAGCCAATAGTGAAAATACTGTGTTGGAGCATTAAAAAATAAATGTTTTCAGATGGTACTTCAAACATGTTATTTTTACACATTAGTGGTCCTCGTATTGTATACGCGGGACTCGGGAAAACGTCCTCACATAGTTAGTGTAAAGTCTAACACAAGGTCCTCGCACTGTACTGGGCTCAAGAGAAAGTGTGTGAAACTGAGGCCTCGGATTGTCATGTCTAGTCCGGCGATTGGGTCCTCGAAAGGTTAACACAAACGTCCTCGGAAAGATGTCTCCACAAACGTTGGCAGTGTATTTTAAGTCCCCGCATTGGTCAACGAAAGTTAATAAACAAAATGCTGCGATAACGCTACAAGAATAGACCTGTCAATCAGCAATGTATGTTCTGTTTCTTTCCATCGTATTAAAAAAGCAATACAACGTCATTAACATAGTTTTTGAGAGAGTCCTCGGATGGGTGATATAAAACCATAGTCCTCGAAAGGTCGTCTGTACAAACAGGGGTGTGTGTGTGTGTGATTTACAAAAGCTTTATTCACTCAACGCCATCTTACTCTACAGATCAGTGGCCTCACAGCTGATCATGGGCCAGCCCGTCATGGCGGAGACGTACGACCAGGTCACCATCTACTTCAGCGACATCATCGGCTTCACGCAGCTGTCGGCAGAGTCCACGCCGCTGGAAGTCGTCGACCTGCTCAACGATCTGTACACTAGCTTCGACTCGATCATTGAAAACTTTGACGTATACAAGGTACCTTTTAATGTTGTTTAAAGGTAATGTTACACAGCGGGTGCTTGATTGGCTGGGCGTTATCGCGGCGCGGTGCTGTCAGCACAGTAGCGCTAACACTGTGTTGGTAGATCGCGCGCTACAGCTCTATATCTATATAGTCATCCTTCTGTAGGTAGGTCGCGTGGTTCCACTCTATACAGTTACTCTGTGGGTAGATCGTGCGCTACTATTTTTTATTATTATACAGAAGCGTTGCGTGTTCCTTGCGAACTTATATATAATGAAGATATATCTTAGTAATTAGCTCGATAAAACAGCTGATAAAACATTCACAGCTCCACCGTGCCAGCAGTTTGACAAAGCCTTTTAATTATAATAACACATTTTATACCTTAAATAATTGCGAAAAAGCTCACTTAAAATAAAATAATCTAGAGGTGGTAGTTAGTCATTTAATAAATAATTTAATTATTGTAGCCATTCTCTTTAAGTACCGCATTTAGAATTACGTCAATGAAGTAATTCTCTAATATTAACGTCGTAAGCAAAGGAGCTTAAGAAAAAAAAAATTTTTCGGTTTCTAATGTTTTTTTGGAGAGAGTTTGCTGATTGCTTCAGATGGAATTTTCAGCTTCACCGGGCTTTTTTGGGGGCGGCGAGAAAATTAAAGGATTCCTCAAGCCATGTGAAACGAATCACCTTCGGAGGTTTTCTAGGTTTTCTAGTTTTATTTTCTATCCGAACTCGAGGAAAAATATTGGGTCCCTCTCTAGGAATTTGATGTTCATTGACTTGGAATGAAAGTGCCTTTATCAGGAAAAAATTATGAAAGAATTACCATGTTGTTTTTTTTTTAAAGTTATTTTATAAGATTACAAACTTTATGTAACAAGGTATATTCATTTTCAATAACTGCTTAAAAGTAGGGACGTTACGCTTTGACCGGAACCGGAGTTGGAACCGGCAGTTTTAAATAGGATGTAGTCGGAGTCGGAGTCGGAGTCCGAGACGTAGTTCTATTTCACTAAAGTAGCACCATATAATACTTGTTTTTGGCATCATTGTTCATTCTACCCATCTAGTTTGACAGGGTGTTATAACACCTCTTAAAGTTTTTTAAAGATGTGACCTAATATTATACTTTTAGAGTCTCATTTACAACAACACACAAACGCCTGGTAGGCTACTCTTGACGCAAACTCAATCTCAATACAATTCCAATCCCAAATCTAAAAAATTCAAATGGCACTCTTAAAAGCGGTGGTAGCGCTACGTTGGAATTAAATTGCGTGGAAATTGAGTAAACAAATTATTATCGAGATGGGGCGTTCTGAAATTGCGAAACTTATCCAAATATCGATAGATATTAATTCCATTGGAATTGTATTGAGATTGAGTTTGCGTCAAGAGTAGCCTACCTGGTCGGGCTAAATGTTTTTAACTTATCAAGTCAAAAATTCTACACTGTTCTGATTTCCTAGTTCAATAGAATGACATTCCACACGCAAAACGAACAATTGAAATAACGAAATGACGAGGAGCGGAAGCGTTAGGGGGTTTCACGATTGACAAGTCCCTCCTTCCTATGATATGGGGTCCTTCAAACGAGGCGTGAAGAGGCACCTTGTGGGCCGGCAGAGTGAGGGTAACTGATGATGCGTTGTTTTCACGCTGCACCAGTTGTCGTCGCATCTGGATTCCATATTCACTTAACATCAGGTGAAATGGAGTCATTTGCCGTGCTAGGTATTAAAAAAAAACTTGAACGCACTCTGAGTGACAAGTGCGAGTTTCATTCCCCACTCGATCATGTTAACAGATTTGTATGGCATTGAAGCATCACCTCCTGGTGGAATACTAAGAGAGTTAAAATAACTCTTTTTTGTGAACACTGTTTGAATGGCGAATGAAACTCATTAGGTACCAAAGGAGAGGTAGCTGCGTTTCGACCTTTGGAAGTTATTGGAGCCGAAGTCAGAGTCGGAGATGTAAAATCAATCAGAAGTTTCGACCTTTTGGAGTCGGAATCGAAACTCCGTAACATCTCTACGTAAAAGTATCATCATACTACTAATTTATAGTTAAATATATAATTTTCTATACCTGATATTATTTATATCAGACTAAAGAGTTTCTTAGACCATGAGATTAAATCTAAATGATTAAAGTTGGAAACTCTGAAATTCAGCTCTCGCATGCGAGAGATTCAATTTCCAACAGCACTGCCAACTTAACAATATGAACTTTAACGGACGGGTGCATAGTAGCGTGACGTCATATCATGATGCAGAATTTAATATGAATGTTGGGGTATAAGTTGTTTGGCCTGTTTTGCTGTAACATTGGCCTAAACTATAATGTTTCAGTTGAAAACCGAAGAAAACTAACATCATACTCGTATTAGTTCAAACAAAATATATATCCAGTAAAAATAAACTCAAACTGTAGAGCTAGTCACAAAATAACCGAAACGACATAAGTATAGTGCTGTATCCGATGACCGGCTTTTTGCAAAGGTCGGTCATCGGATGGGTGACCAAAAATTTATCATCTCGAGTACCTCCGTGCTTCGGAAGGTACGCAAAGCCGTTGGTCCCGGCTGCATTAGCAGTCGTTAATAACCACCAATCTGCATTGGGCTCGCGTGGTGGTTTATGATCCGTTTTCCCTCTCCGAACATAAATGAGCTGATGATGATGATGATGATGATAGTGCTGTGCATAAATAAATAAATAAATAAAGCAAAGGAATTTCATATGTGATAAGAAATTCTTTGTTTCCTGGTTTCTTCAGCAAAAAAATATATTTGATTCAATGACGTAATAAAAAGTTATTAAAAAAAACAGTAATTTATCAATTACAGCAGTAATTCACAACGATATAGTAAAATATTATGACAATGTCATTATTTTTTTACGTTTACTGCACCAATCAGAGAAGCCAATCAAAATTAATGATTTCTTATGGCTTGCGTTCTAAAAAAGTTTTTAATATCGTCACAAAGTTGAGTACATAATCAGTAGGGAAATTTGACGTCTCTGAGTACGGCAGTTTAAGGCCTTTTTAAAACATAAATTACATTTAAAATGTTTAATGTCCAAACACTTAAATAACTATGGTCTTATAACGGACTTCTTGGCGAGAAAGTGAAGAGTCATGTCTGCGGTTTTATTTTATTTTCTAACATTTACGTCATGTCGAATATTAATGTGAAATAAATAGTTGATTATTTACCGTTAAGTGTTCGTGACCGCGCATGAGTGATGGCAAATCAAACAAAATTGCAACGTCGCTTTTCAAAATATTTCAACAAGTCCACGTAATGTCTTAGCAAAGCCCCCACATCTTTACTGATACTGAAGGGGTTGGGGGGAATATAATTTACCTATCACTACTCATTTCTATTATCATTTATTCATATAGAATTTGCATGAAAAATACTTTGACAGAAAGCCATAACTAAAGAAAATAAACTTTATAAAAATCTTTCTTGCGCTGAAAAGCTTCATCGTTCTCGATTGTATTGCTGTGTTTATTTAGACTGAAGAAACAGCATTCTAATATACCATTGCATTGTGGAACGTTAACATAGGGCTTTCTACAAGCTCTAGTAAATCCACGTAGCCTTTGTATTTAATATCAGCGGTAAGCGTGGGTTGGTTACCGCGGGTGGATAAGCCAAAGTCTGTTTAAAATTTTAACAACAATAGGAATTTATTTTAAACATTGCTTTGTCTTTTTACTTATTTAACAGTTTCTAGTAAATAGTAATGATGACTACAACTGTGATAAAAATATATGACTTTTAGAAGATTAAAGGAGTTCTTCGAGGATATTAGAATCTTAAAAATGATAATAATAGCTTCTACTTAGTATAAAGTTACATACGTAAAAAAAACATGTGATAATTAAAGTAGCAATTTATTTTAAGGGTATAATTTAAACGCTCATCAGAAATATTTTTAGACCCTAAGCTTAAGTACCAAATAAATTAAATGACTGTACAAATATTGTACAATTATTACCTAAAATGGATAAATGCTCACCAAATTTTTACACTATTATTCAAATGATTGATACTAGCTGCCCTACTCCTGTAGGTCACGTGAAAGGATAGAATTTCGAGGTTATTTTTTTATTAGACAACAGAAAGCAAAAATTACCAAATTGAAACTCGAGGCATAAAATATTGGTGTTATCTATTTGGTGACAAAATAACGTCTGAAATGCAGTTAAAAGGTATTTATATATTTTTATTGCATTTAATAAAAATATAAATTGTATCCTTTTTATAATATTTAAGGAAACACAATTTGGTGAGCATTTATTCGTTTTGGTAAGCGTTTCGAATTTTATTGATAGTAGAATTGATACATTTTTGGTAGGCGTTTAAACACAAGCCAAGCTAGCTGACCCGGCGGTACTTCGTACCGCATTTCTTTTTTTTTTCCTTTTATTTTTAATATAGCTTATGTTACTCAGCGCTAATGTAGCATTCTAATGGTGAAAGAATTTTCTAAATCAACATACATACATACAAAAATACAAAGGTTTTCTCTTTATAATATTAGTACCTATAGATTACAACGAGTACATGGTTGGCGTCTTGCGTTGGCGCCTGTGCTTGTTTCATACCTGCATCATTTTTCTGGCTTTTTTGAATAAAATATAATAGAATAGATTCATTTATTGTAGACAACAAACAAATTACAAGGAGGCCCATTGAAAACATACGTTACAGACACATACATACATGCAAATTGTATAATTAAACAATTTTACACGGTTTGAGGAGCTCGATGGCACAGTGATTAACGCGCCCAGTCTGCAGTGCAACTTTCGCAGAGGCCGGTCATTGGATTTTTATCATATTGAGCTCCACCGTGTTACGGAAGGCACGTTAAGCCGTTGGTCCCGAGTCCCGACTGCTTTGGGCGCGCGTGGTTTAGAACCCGGTCTCCCTATCCATCCATAAGGAAGGTTCGTGACCCAGTAGAAATATAAAAAAGAACTGATGATGATGATGATGATGATGATTATGATGATGATGATGAATATGACGATGATGAATATGATGATGATGATGATGATGACAAGTTTTGACGGTGACGTGTAATATAGCGTGGTGTCTATTACATGAAAAGAGTGATTCCAGGTGGAGACAATAGGCGATGCGTACATGGTGGTATCCGGCCTACCCATGAGGAATGGCAACCGGCACGCAGCAGAGATAGCGCGCATGTCACTCGCTCTCTTGAGGGCAGTGCGCGTGAAGACAGTGCCACACAGGCCGGGCGAGAAGCTGCTGCTAAGAATAGGAATGCACTCAGGTTTGAACTCTATCTGTCTATATTTAGTTGATTAATTCCCTTAACGTTTTAAATTTCATCACTTTTAAGACAGAAAAGTATTGAGTTTAATTTTGATGAACCCTATAACGTTTTGGATAAGATACGTACAAGACACTCGATTGTATGCATTGTGGCAATAGCTTACTAATACAAATGCAGGGCACTCCTCAGAAGTATTTTTTATATTTAAGTGACAATAAAGCCAAAGGTGAAAACGCACTTCATCGGAGTTCCTCTTAAGAAGTTTATCGTCTGTCTGACTGTCGAAATACAATCATAGTCATCACTATTTTCAATTAAACAAGATCTATCTGGAGATCAGTAAGGACTTAGCTGTTCATGTTTTTCTAGGCCCTTGCGTCGCAGGAGTCGTAGGCTTGAAGATGCCACGATACTGTCTCTTCGGAGACACAGTGAACACTGCGTCACGGATGGAATCTCACGGAGAAGCTCTTAAAATCCACGTCAGCCCCAAAACCAAGGAGGTTCTGGATCTTTATGATTGCTTCGAGCTGGAATGCAGAGGGGAGATCATTATGAAGGTAAACCATAATCTCTGTCACTGTTTTTTTTATTTTTTTTTATTTTAGATGTCCCAAAATTGATCGTTTTTAGGAATTTATCTAGTAAAAAAACGTAACGTAAAGTAGTTTCATTATTGAATGATGGTAATACCTGCATTGTTATAGGAACCATACCAATTTTGTTTCAGTTTTTGTGTTTTTCTGTCCCTACTACGAAATATATTTAAATTAATTTTGATATAATACGTAGTTTACAGTGCATAATCTGAGCAAAATTAGGATGCATATTATCTTGGAAAATTAAAGGTTAATGCAAAAATGTAATTGGTAAATGAATAAAGTTTGTATGGTAAATTAGTGTTGAGGTGCTTTATTAAAAGAACGAGTTAATAGCTGGTAGAATTAATAAACTAAGAAGTTTTCAAGTTTTTACATAATTGGGAAACTTTTACCCAATTAAGGAAATATGGTCCGAAAGACTGAAAGTATAACCATTCAACATAAAGTCGGGACTGAATGGAGCCTTCATGCTTTTCATTTTCTTTTCTGTCTTACCATGGTTTAACTAAACAAATTTACTCAAAACAATATTAATGATGCTTATCTGAACATCGCATAATGTACACATACATATACACACTTAGATAAATTATTGAACTGTATTTAATTGAGCTCCAAAACTAATTTATTTTCAAAACGGTTATTTATTTTGTTAAGGGCAAAGGCAAGATGACTACATACTGGCTGATTGGAGATAAATCAAGCAGTAGTGTTGCTGCTCCTGAACCTACTAATCACATTCAAAGTATTGTCGAAAACCCAAGCATCACATTTCAAGGTCCTGACAGTCCAGCGTCTCACTCACTCACACAAACCCAAAGCCAAAGCCCAGAACGTATGAACAATGCCAAAGTTACGAACAATAATACGCCATATGAGATTCAAAGTGAAAGAGACCGTATCAAGCATGAAATAGCAACGTTTGTTGCTAAGGATCTCATCAACAATATAGATATTGCAGTCAGAGAGTTCAGAAAATCCCAAAGTGCAAATTTTGGCGTCACCACGAATATTGTCAAGCCTGTTTGTAATGGTAAAGCCAAAAGCTCGATAACCCCCACTTATGACAAAGAATTGGTCATTAGCAAAGGTAAAGTGCGAGACGTCGTCAATAGATTCAACAATTGCGTTGTCAACGAAGTACCCAGCAAAAATACGAAAGCGAAAACTTTGAAAACAGAAGACTGAACGAAAAACAAGGTTTTATTGTCTTTGTCTGACCGGGCTAAACTAAAGTGAGGTTAAAAATCTAGAAAGGAGTTTTTATTAAAACGTTAACCCTGTACTGTGCCAAGCACATACATTGTTTTGTAGCCAATAGTGTTAACATTTTAACGGTATAATTTATTTTGTGTTTTACAATATAGTGTTTTAAGCGGGTGACCAAATACCCTCCGAATTTTATCTGTAATTTTCCAATGTTTTTAGATAATGCTGCAGCCTTATTACGATCTCATAATTGCGATCATGTTTGATCTCATTCCTAATCTAAAAGATGGCAGCGAAACGATTCGGTGAACCGCCTTAACTGTATCGCAATAAGAGATCATAAAAGGCTACTCTAGAAATAAAACAAAGATCGCCGCCGCTAGCGCGCGTTCTATTTGAAAGACGTAGTGAGACTATTACGTTGATATAAGAAAATTATAGGGAAAACTATTGTATTATACACTTTAGATCCCTGTAGTATTTTTACTGACCTTTTATACTTCCGTACCTTTCTAACCTATTGTATTTCTAGTTAGTGGAATAAATTCCTCTTAAGATATACCTTTCATCATTATTGTCCTTATTTGAGTACACTTAGGCTGTTTTTAAATTATAAATAAATGCTAATTATAAATAATTGTATTGCGATGTTAATGGAATAAGTATTAATGACTTCACAGAAGTGTTGTTTCTAATTTTGTTTAAAAACTTCTTACTGTCGTGATACACCAGAATTATATTAATTCAATCAGTCTTTGTTAATCTTAGTTTTAAGTTAAAATGTCTGTAAGACCATTTAATAGTGTTAGATCTATTTGAATTTTACTTACACGATATACGGGTTGAATTATAATCACTTATATTTAAATTGTAGGTGGACTATTTATTGCATTTATTTTATTACCTACATTATGCATCGTGTTGTTAAAAACCAAAATGGTTACGAGATTTTATTTATTTGTTACTTTATTGTTCTTTGTTACTGTTATTGTTACTTTTATAGACACTCGACACTGATTTTAATATATTTTCTTTAGATACCTTTATATTTAAAAAAATATATTTATATATGTATTATCATTTTTGGTCACAATCATACATTTGTGATTTGTAGTAGGTAATTCTTAAGATACTTTTAAAATATACTTAATTATTATTAAACAAAATGATCTCTATTAATTTATTTCTGTTTTGTGATACTTTATATTGTTACTGAAGTACAAGTTATTTACTAGAGCTGTGAAATTCTAATGTTAAACATTATTTAAAATTGTGTGTTACGTCATGTTTTTAACATCATAATGAATAAACATATTCGTAACTGAGAAAGTGTATTCATTTGCAATTCATACAACTGATAGAAAATTTAAAACTAGGTAGGCTATTTTCAGGTTCAATATAAATACAATAGAACAATAAATTTGTAATAGCGAATCATCAACATCATCAGCTTATTTTTATGTCCCCACTGTTGGAGCACAAGCCTTCTCTATGGATGGATAGGGAGAACGGGCCATAAACCACCACGCGGGCCTAGTGCGGATTGGTGGTTGTTAACGACTGCTAAAGCAGTTGGAACCAACGGCTTTACATGCCTTCCGAAGCACGGAGAAGTTCAAGATGAAACTTTTTTGATCACCTATCCGATGATTGGCCTTTGCGAAAGTTGCTTAACCTCAGCACTCGCAGACCGGGCGCGTTGACCACTGCGCCATCGAGCTCCTCAAAAAATAGTGAATGCGAAACAATAATTAAAAATTATTAAATAGCTATTTCAATTTAGCGCGCCCGCCCACGACCGACTTTTTGCAGGACCGAATCGGACCGATTTTATCGCAAACGTTTTATGACCGATTTTGTGACCGCCTTTTTGTAGGACGTGTGCGTTGCAAGTTGCAACATAGAACTTCATATGTTTCATATTCACTGACAAAATCGGTCACCCATTATCGGACGTGGGCTGTTGTTAAATATGAGCAGAACCGAATTAAGTCATGTTTAGGCCCCTAGGCACTGCAAGTATCGGGGCCCTGATTTTCTTAAGTAAAATAAAACTTTTTTTGTCTGAAAGAGGCACTCACGGGCTGTTTTTTGTTTATGTTAATCCAGTAAAGTAATATGAGCAATAATAATTTCTTTTGAATGCTCAAGAGGAAAATACATCCAGTGTTTACTTCTGGGAGGCCATATTTCTTGAGTATGCTTAAGGTAAATTATGTACCGACATAATAACGACGTGTGCAGGATATTTTTTTTACCAGTGCGCAAATTTTCTGGAGCGACTCAGAATCGGTAAGTAAACAACTTTCTCATAGTAACATGGGTTCAAATATGTCAAAAATTTTGAGACTCTTTATACAAATCGGGTAATCAAGTGTTCGCTAAAGTAAAGTAAGTAGTCACTTACGGACGGCGCGCCCTTAATTGTTGCTAAAGTTGTTGACCCCTATTTTTAATGATTAAAGGAAAAAGTCGATTACTGGGTCCGGCCAGACACTACCCCCGAAAAATGTTTTACTCAAAACCGCGTTTTATTAACCTTATTCTTGGCATAATGGATTATTTGAGACACCTTACAAAATTATCTGAAATTTCCTAAGAATCACACAAAACACATTTTATACAAAAAAAAATTAGTTCCACAAAAAGAATTGGGCCAAGTATAGGGTTAAATGAAATGAACGAAGTAAAGTCACAAAAACTTTCGGAGGGAATCAGGAATACCCTTTTAATTCAAATGCTATTTTCAGTTTCGGCATTGTGAAGGCAAAACAATAATTTTAAACAACGCCACGTTGGGCGAAGAGATAACAATATCGCTCGCTGCGCTTTTTAGTAAAATGTAGAATTGTTTTCCAATACAATACACCCTGTACTGTTGAACTGGAGCATTGTATTGTATGTCGCAGTGATATAGTCGAAGCAGTGATGGAACGATGTTACTGGGGAATTAAACTTTTTACGAGCGAGATTCGCATTCCTATATGCACTATATATACGATAGCCTAATTAGTAGTGGAATCTAACTCGTGGAAATTTTTCATAACTTTTGTGAATTGTTATTTTGCGCGTAACAAGATTTACGTAAAATTATAAACCTTTTTTTTCATTACTAGAAAATATTTAAGGGTACTACATTTTGATCGAGTTAGGTATTACATGGGTAGTATGCCCAGTGCCAGTTTCATTCGCGATTCAATCACGTTAATGAAAACGAGAATTTGTACGGCAGCGCCTCCTGGCGACTTATGAGAAGAGTTAAAATTTTGCCATACAAATTAGTCCACTAAGTAAATGGAAAAGTTCTTCAAAATTATGGACAGAGACTACCCTTAAAGATACTCAGGTTGCCAAAAAATAGGGCTGTAATATTATAGCCACACTACCACTAGGGGACCGCCGGGTTCGGGATTCGGGTTCGGGTTCGGGACTCGGCGGTCTTCGTACCACTTTGACAGTTTCCATTCATTCCCGTGAGAATATCGGGATAAATCCTATGTGTTAATCCAGGTTATAAACTATCTGTATGCCGAATTTCATCCAAATCCATCCATCCGTTGCAGCGTGAAGAAGCAACAAATATACACACACACATATACACAAACTTTCGCATTTATAATATTAGTGTGATTTAAAAATTTTCAAGTTCCTACAGTATGTTATTTCTAACCTACGTCTTTTGGGTATCGAGGGCATTTACGACTTATTTTAGTCCTTCTAGCAAGCTACCACCATTTTATTAAAGTCTTTTGTCAATACAATTGTTTTTTTTTAATAAACCCTTTTAGTAATAAAGAGGTAACCCATCCCCAGCCGTAGGTATAATTAGCGGGCCACCTTATGCACTACCGGTAGTGCATAAGGCGCGCGAGGACTCAATAGATATAATAAAGAGGTTTTTCAGAAAAAAAAATACGTTCCATAGAAAATTATTAGTTATAACTCCACTTTTGAAAATTCCAGTCTGCAGGCACACGCAATTTACCATTAAATTACTTTACAGGATTCCGAAACGAATACCCAAGTGAAATTATTTTTAACAACATTTTTAATAATGGCCATCTCTGCCTCGAGCCATGTTTGAAACGGAGATCTGAAAATAATTACACTCGCCTAACTAGATATTGTTAGCGGATTTAACCTCTGCCCTTTGGACGAGAAATCCCTGCAATTAAAACGAATCCCGGTATTATGTTACCTGCCGGCGTTGTTACGAAACAAAGCTGAGTATGAGGTATATTTTATTGACTTTTTGATATTATTGTTATTTTAACATTAACATGGTTTCACCGTTAATTTAATGAAAGTATACAAATATAATTACTATTGTTAATTAGTATAGTATAATACATAATTACTATTGTTAGGGTTCCGTAGCCAAATGGCAAAAAACGGAACCCTTATGGATTCGTCATGTCTGTCTGTTTGTCCGCCCGTATGTCACAGCCACTTTTTTCCGAAACTATAAGAACTGTACTGTTGAAACTTGGGAAGTAGATGTATTCTGTGAACTGCATTTTTACACAATAATAGAAAAAAAAAACAATAAATTTTGGGGGTTCCCCATACTTAGAACTGAATCTCAAAAATTTTTTTTTTCATCAAACCCATACGTGTAAGGTATCTATGGATAGGTCTTCAAAAATGATATTGAGGTTTCTCATATCATTTTTTTCTAAACTGAATAGTTTACGCGAGAGACACTTCCAAAGTGGTAAAATGTGTGTCCCCCCCCTGTAACTGCTAAAATAAGAGAATGATAAAACTAAAAAATATATATGATGTACATTTTATCACGCAAACTTCCACCGAAAATTGGTTTGAACGAGATCTAGTAGGTGGTTTTTTTTAAGACATCATAAAGTACGGAACCCTTCGTGCGCGAGTCCGACTCGCACTTGGCCGGTTTTTTTTTAGCTGCCGTCTCACGAAAACCATCATAACCATCAGCTTCACGTGTCTTCCTTTTCTTTTTCTTAGAAAAAGGTTTTTTGGTGACACAACTCTAAAAAAGACATCATAATTTAAGTGGTACTAAAAGGTGCCCGCTAGGAGCTAGAGATATATTGACTTAGCCGGCATCCTAACCGGTGACCTGGTATTGAGAATAGAACTACTAGTACTTTTCTAGCACTAGGTACTTTTAATGTTATGGAAATAAAGCTAATAATATGTTTAAGGTATTATTATTTTTTTTTTTGCGAGCATCACAAAACCTGTCGTTGTGGAGATCCTTGGGGGAGGCCTTTGTCCAGCAGTGGACGTTCTTTGGCTGAGATGATGATGATGATGAAGATGATAACTTTAGGCAAATTTTGTTGCAAACAAATTACAATTTGAAAATTGTTGGGGTGTCAGGTGCAATACCAACTACCACGAAAGCATAGTAGATAGTGCACCTGACCCAGCATGTCATGGGGTGTGGGTTCGAATCCCACTCGTATTTTTTTAAACACTTTGTCTTGTTTCAAAAATATATATGTATAATTCCGAAACATAGTTATGTTAACGAAGTATAAATAACGACATACGAAATCATATTTATGAAGATTTACTTTTCCATACAAAAAAAATCAAATTACATTATTTTTGTTCAACTCTTAAATGTTTTGACTTCTGTTTCGTTTGGACCATGATGTTGTCGACCAAGAACAATGTTTTGCTAAACCTAGGGTTGTCACTTTGCAATTTTACTAAGTAACAAACAAACTTAATATCTCTGCCATTCGTTGCTTTTCAGCTATGTTTATAATTTTCCGGGGTCCTCTGCTCTGTGCCCTATTTGCCATATTCGAGATTATACAGGTATTAGCAAAAACCCTGTATAATAATGATGGTTGCTGAAATTCCACCCTTCTGCTGCGCCTAAAACGGTTTACATAACAGATTCATCAGAACACTTGACTCCAAGGGTCGAATGCATTAACTTCACGAATAAGAAACCCTCGTAAAATCTAGAGGGAACGGGGACACACAATAGTGCGTGATGCTATTCCCTCTAGAAAACTTCTAACGGCGTTTCGTTTGCACGGCTTATTTAACCCTTTAAGCTTCTTCGCCGTCTCCCCCAAAAAAGTCCTGGAACGCCGAAAATGTCGTCTGAGACACCAACAAAATCTCTTCAAAAAAAATAATACAGAACTGAGACAATCTTAACCAATCCTCGATGTCAATCAACGGTCTGAGTGCCTGTGTGTGACTTTCCTTTAAAGATAAAGATAAAGATAAAAGATAATTTATTTGTAAGAACATGTGTGTCATTCGTTACATGGAACTTTATGGAATGTAGGAAGTTTCAACATGTCTTGCCTTGCCAGGCGTACAATATATTTTTTTTAAATTTACTATCCGTATGTATTATAAATCCGTATCCGTTTTTTTACTATCCGTATTTATTATAAATACGGATAGTAAAGAAAAGTCACACTAGGCACCCAGACGGTTGATTGACATCGAGGATATGTTAAGATTGTTTCAGTTCTGTATAATAATTCGATTATGTTTACGAAAACGAAAATTGGTATGGCATGGAAACAGCGTCTTCTGGCGACATACGGGAAGAGTTAATTGCTATACAAATTCTCATATTCGTTAACGTGATCAAATGGCGAATGAAACTCGCACTTGGCTCCTTATATCTGTTTCTATTTCATGTCTCGTGTCACTGTCTAGTGTCATTGTCTTGTTAGTGCGTATCGTAACCTCAAAACTATAACTAAAGCTATCACGGCACTGTTTTGGCTTCTATTTGTGTATGTCTTCTGTCTACAAATCAACATGGAGCCTGAGATAAAACCAGCAATTGCGAAGGCTTTTTCTTGCAAAGATCTGTGATTTTTTTAACCTAACAGTTATTCAACTACTTACCTTTAATCAAACACACCATATTTCACAAACAGGTCTAAATACTTAATTTA